>JAYESA010000013.1:33554952-33842452 GCA_036927795.1 Iris macrosiphon | reverse complement strand
TGCTAACTCTTCGATTCTAGGTCCATGGCAAAATTCCACATGCACGTGGAACCCACGTCGAAGAAAATCTCCCAAATCGTCCGAAATGCCCAAACTCCGCGATACGATCTCACGTATCCGAACGGGGACACGTACCTACCCTCAAGACACCCAAGCACATCTACCTAGGTCCGTCTGACCTAGGGCAACATCCAAAATGGGTCAATCTCTGATTTTACCCAAAATTGACATAAAATCCTATGTCAAAGTCTCCAAACCTATCCAAACAAGTTCTAACTTCCTCCCATGGGTAGCCCTAAGGTCTAGGAAGGTTCTAAACTACTAATTACACTATATTAGAGTAATCACTAAGAAGAAAGTTAGGGTTTACTTCTTGGGAGTTAAAATCCCAAGGCCAAAGTCTCCAAAAATCCCCAAATCTACCACACCAAGCCTCCAAACCAAGCTTCTACACCAAATCTAGGCTCTACACACCTAGGTTAGAGGAAAATGAAAGATTAGGGTTTGCATTAAAGAGGTAAGTAAATGAAAGAAGAGAGGGAAGGTGAAGAAACTTACTTGGAATGGAGAAAAGTAAATAGAAGAAGTGAAGAAAGAGAATGGAGGGAGGAAAGTGAAATGGAAAGGAATGAAAAGGAAGGGGGGGGGGCATGTAAGAAATATAGGGTTAGGGTTTGGGAGCCTAACACAAAGTCTAAAATACCCCCAACTTAAGTCATCCAAACTAGGGTTTTAGGTTTAGGGTTTCTTAAACCAATCTAACTAATCCAAAATAACCCAGTTAGATAATTAAAAATAAAATAACAATTCTACACCACTAAATAAGTCTGACAAGGGTGTTTGTTGGGTCTGACATGGGTCCACTAGGGTCTGACATGGGTCAAGACTAGCCAAAATCCTAAAACAACCAATAAAAATAAATACATGCAACTAATTAAATATAAATACAAATATTTATGATCAATACACAATTTACCAAATTAAAATAAAAGAAAATTCTATTTTCTAGAATTGGGTAGTGACATTACCTCTTGCTTATATAAATTAGCTCGGCCAGCCTGCCTCACCATCAGCATGATTTAATGATTCATCTATGCATTATTCTTCTGGGATAACCCAAATGTCACATAACAAGTCGTAGGATTGATTGACTGATTCTAATAAACATATATTGGTAGTCTAGAGACATGGACTATTATGGTGCAATGGTTCAACCATTGTCCTTGTTTGGTTGTAGGGTTGCGCTATTGTGTCACAATAAACCATGGACCGAAGCTACATATTAAGTGTATGTATATATATACCTATACTCTAGCCTGTAATATGGCATGCGTGTTCTTGTTTATGTTTGTAATTTGTACCATCTGATAACTTGTTCTTGTTTGGTTGTAGGGTTGTGCTATTGTGCTATGATAGGCTATGGACTATAGTTATGATGTTGATACTGTGGCATGTCCATGATTAGTAAGTCGTACCCTATCTCGACGTTGTGCGACACCTCTTATCCTTGTTTGGTTATAAAGATGTCCTACTGTTTTGATGAAAGGTCATACGCTTATGGTTATGGCCCAGATCCTATTTTATGTACTTTACTAATTTTATTTCATTCACTTGTGTTCCTTTGTGGTACTTGATATCGGGGCCTGATCCTGCTGGTTTTGTCTGGCTAGGTTCAGTAACAGAGCTCGAGATCCTGTTATGTATCTGACCGATGGCGCGCACCAGGGGGATGCCCACCGAGGGATTTGAGTGGGTTTCTTCTCCACCACTCTGATATGTCATTTTGTTCTACCTTTGGCGTTTAGCCACAACACTTGTTAGTCGGCAAATTTGGATATTTAGTTCCTTTACATGATTGTATATTATTCAGACCGCGGCTGACTTACAATTATGTACTTTGGCTCTGTACTAGTATATCATCCTATATAACTAGTTTCATGATCATTCTGATAAAGCGTCGGAGACACCTTACTGCTTTATCTTATATGTTCAATTTTACTGTTCTTGGTTGATTGATTGAGACATAGATTTCTCTGTGAGACTATAGGAAACTTGATTGTAGTATACACCCCCTCGTCTCGTGATAGTAAAGATCGTCGTACGACGTTCTATACCTTGTACGGGGTAGCTGGTCATGTCCGTCTTCGTATTTCAGTACTGAAACGTGACAGGGGGCGCATCAGTAGCAACAGTAGCGAAAAGACAACAACGGACGTGACGACGAGCAGCAGCAGCGGACGAGTTGCCGGACGCCGGAAGACGAGGGGTGGTCTACAGAGGAGGAAGGGACATTTTAGTCCAAAAGAAGAAGAAGAAGTTAACGTTTGAACTGAAGGAGGGTATCAAATTGAACATATTCAATAGTTGAGGGTAGTTAGTTAACAGCTATCAAAGTTAAGATATCGAGTTGAACATTTTAAATAGTTGAACACACACACACACACACACACACACACTAAAACCCCTTCCGAAGTAATTTTTATTCTTATTCTGATTCATCCGTCTTCCTCTCCTTCTTCCTTCCTCTTTTCTTTAGGGTTTCTTTAGAGGGTCATGGCGATCGGCGAGGGTCTGCTCGACGACATCATCCGAAGGCTCCTCGGCGCGAAGAACTGGAGGGCGACGAGGCAGGTGAACATCACGGAGGCCGAGATCCGCCAGCTCTGCTTCGCTTCCAAGGAGGTCTTCCTCGCCCAACCCAACCTCCTGGAGCTCGAAGCCCCGATCAAAATCTGCGGTATAACTTCATCTTTTCCTTTCTTTTTCTCTATTTCTTTAACACGTGGGAAATTGATGGCAAGAAACTATGCAAGTGATATTTTTTTTTTCTTGCTTCTTTGGGCAAGAAGCTTTTCTCTCTCTCTCTCTCTCTCTCTCTCTCTCTCTCTCTCTCTCTTCCTATCATTGTTGCGTAATTTTAGCGTTGATGATTGATATACATACTTAAGGTTCATATTGATTAAACCGCTTGACTGATTGTTGGTGTGGGTTTGGAGAACTATTGGGTATGATGGGAATGCCGAGGAAATTGTCTTAACAATCTTGTGTGCTAAATATATATGTTGCCGGCTCGGAATATGTTGTTGCGATTTTGTTTAATAAGTTTTAACTGCTGTGGAAGCTGGTGACCTTTTTGCCTAAAGGAGGGTGGACATAGACTGCGGATGAGAAGGGGGATTCGGCAGAGTTGTTCGTACCAATGTTATCTAAGTCGGTACACTGCTTTTAGGCTTTACGAGGAGTAGGCTTAACCAGCATGTTATTTGGGTTTGTAGGTCACCTAAGGGTGTATATATATATATATATATATATATATATATATATATATAAGGGTGTATATATAAGGGTGTATATATATATATATATATATATATATATATATATATATATATATATATATATATATATATATGAGGAGGGATCGGGATCCCCACTCTTGTGTATCCCTCAATTTTTTCATGATCACAGTCGTTGTATCTTGTTTAAGTCATCTAATCTTAAACGTTGATTTGAACAATTCGAATCAATGGTTAAGGTTAGATGACTTAAACAAGATCCAACGGTTGTGATCATGGGGATGCTTTAGAGATGCAAAAATATGGGAATCCCGATCCCTCCTCTTTCTCTCTCTCTCTCTCTCTCTATATATATATATCACATAAATTTTCATCCGGAGCATCAAAGTTTTAGGAAATTAGGAAGAAATAAAATTGTTTGAGGAATTTGCGGATAGAGAACACAAACGCCCTTTGTAAGGACGTTTTAGTTCTTTGTAGGATTTAAATAATACCAAACCAAAAACGCCCGGACGTATCCCTAGTACAAAATGCCCTTACTAGGGACGTTTTCATTTTTTTATTTTTATTTTTTCCGGTCGAAGTTTTGAAGATTAAAAAAATAAGTTGTAAACGCCCTTGGTAAGGATTTTTCATTTTATTTTATTATTATTTTTGGTCGAAGATTAAAAAAATGAAAAAAGGGGGCACGCCCTTACTAAGGGCGCCTTGCCTTGTAACCACAAGTGATGTTGGTATGGAGCTGAAGTTGTTTGGTATAGGAGTGTAGGCCAAGTCAGTCATTGCTTTGCAAAAGACGTCTCTTATGTTTATGCATGTGTAGAGCCATTGAGTGTTGATACTTGATTCCACTCCAACATAATATCTTTCTTGCTTATGTACACTCTCTCAAGTAAAGGTGAGACGTCCATAGTAGGGGTGTTTTAAAATTCTTTTTTATAATCGTGACGAAAATAATAATGAAAAACTTGCAAAAGACGTGTCTCTTTATCAGGGACATTTTGGATAGTGAATATATTTTTAATTTTAATTTTCTGTTTTTTCTACCATCTTCAGACAAAAATAAAATAAAATTGAAAATGCCCTTAGTAGGGACGTTTAGGAAGAGTTATGTGCCCTTACTAACGATGTTTTGGGCTAAATATTACTTTAATACTAGAACCACTAAAACATCCTTACTAAGGGCATTTCTGTTCTCTCCCCGCAAATATGCCAAACTATTTTCTTTTTTCGTAATTTCCTCAAACTTTGATGCGCTCTCTCTCTCTCTCTCTCTATATATATATATATATATATATATATATATATATATATATATATATATATATACACACACACACACACAATACTACTACTATTGTATAATGAGAAAAGTAGGCTTCACCGTAGAAGTTTTTGTTCAAAAATGCCCTCATCTATGTTTACTAATTAAAAGTGTTCATTAAATTTAATATGGGTAGTTATCTAATTACCTATAGAAGAAGAAGAAAAAAATAAGGAAATTGTTATTTGTTCTTCCCAAGTATTATGAAATATGTGAAAGGCACGTGCATATATACTAGTATGTGTATAAAGACAAAGGTTAATCAGGAATAAAACACCTAAGCATATCCAATGGTTTAAAAGTCTTTCTTTCTCTACTTAATTAACTATCTTTCTCTCCTTGTTTAATTATTTTGTTAATTAAAATAGTTGGCCCTGCCCCTCTCTACTTCATTAGCTCTCTCTCCCTCCCTTTTTAATTATTATGGCAATTAAAATAATTGGCACTACCCTTCTCTACTTCATCAACTCTCTCTCCCTCCCTTCTTAATTATTATGGCAATTAAAATAGTTAGCCCTACCCCTCTCTACTTCATTAACTCTCTCTCCCTCCCTTCTTAATTATTATGACAATTAATTAATAGTTTGTCCCACAATTTTGTAGATAATCCATTCTTAAGTTGATTAATTGATTGATATCTCTATTTTTAAACTTTCTAAAATCATAATTAAATCTTGGATATATTTCAGTAATTGTATATGTTTTTTTTGTTTATTGTCATTTAACGATTTAATTCATTTGGGATGTACTTTACTCTGATATTTTTTATTGTTATTTATTGAATAAAGTAGAATATTCGGGGGACTGTATAGCATATTTGTCAAAGGCGCGCCAAGGCGCAAGGTGCGGCGCACATCTAGGCCTCAGATGCTTACGTCGAGACGATTTTTGATAGGCACTCATATGGCACGCGCCTTTAGGGTTTGGGTATAGGCGCAAGGCGCAGAAAATGCGTGCCATTTGGTTCTCTTCCCTCTTTTATCTTGTAAAAGATTTATTTGTTGTTATGTAGTTTTTTTTTTCTGAATATTTTCTGTATTTGAATATCTTTCGAAGTGTTATGATTTGGTATTGCAACAAGTTGGAAAAATATATAGCAGAGGATTTCTTCTTGAACAAAAACATAATTTTTTTATAGTTGGAATGACAATTGTGACTCTTGAACTTCGCATCAAAATTGTCATATAGATACGTTATTAATATATTTCTCGAAGCTTATGTTCAGAGCTCGAGGAAATCAAACAATATCTTGTTCTTGCCATTTAAATAGAAATTATTAGGACAAATAGAACCTTAATAATGTTATCAATATCAAGAACAAGACCTGGAAGTGAATTATTGGAAAATCCTGGGAATGGAAAAAAAAAATCAAAGAACTTCTAAAGTCAGTAGATTCTAATTTTCAGTCTTTTTGTTTACTCTATGATTCAGTTTGGCAAAGATCTCCTTGGGCTTGGTTTGGGATTGTTGTAGCTTTTCAAAAAGGACTAGAAGAAGCAGTTTTTGAAAAAGATCTTAAATATTTGCTTTCAAAATTTGTTCAAGATTTGACCTAGGTTTCAAAATAAAATAGAAAATGATAATTTTCTATAATGTCTTTCCAAAAGGAAAATTTTGTATGCTCCTTCCATTCCGTGGAGCTGCGGTAGATGCCCCTTCTTAACTTTTAGTTTATTTTCAACACTTATTTTCAAATACAATCATATAATCTTCTATTTTGTACATATAATATGCATAATCGTACGCCCTTCCCAACTTTTAATTTCTTTCCAACACTTATTTTCAAGTACAACCATATAATCTCCTATTTTATATATACAATATTCACATTCGTATGAAATTTAAATTGTTAGTACAAGACATCAATGTCTTTCATATGGGATTTTTTTTTTGAATCCAGCTTCCTTTTAGAAGTTGAAATTCATTCATCTATTGAAACCATAAAATTTTCCTTTATTTTGATTCAAGCTTATATTGTTCTATGTTAATTTAGTTTGATCATTTTGTTATATAATGTAGAATAAATGATTTTTTTTCTTTTTGCAAAAAATGCGTCTTAATTCAAAAAGGCCCACACCATGCACTGAGGTGCTAGGAAGCATATATATATATATATATATATATATATATATATATATATATATGGTGCCATTTGATTGTTTGTTTTGTAAGATTCAGAACGCTCAAATTACCACTTTTGGTTCTCTTTATGGGTAAGTGGGTAACCATCTGCATTTGGGATCGTAGGATCTGGAACAAGGTTCATTGGGGGGTAGTGGGTTCTCGCTGACAACAACCAATCTTCGTTGTTGGTTGATCTTCATGGTTCGTGCAGTACAAGAACGTCAAGTAATTGCTATTATTGTTAGATGGAGTCAAATATAATGCTTGAACCATGGTTATGAAATTAGTGGTACCCTCCCATATGCATTTCATGTATGGGATACATTAAGTGGCACATAGGGGTACACTTCCAGATAACGAATAAGGCTACCTGATATGTAGGACCCAGTACTGTTGCTTGGGCAACTTCAAGTTGTCTTTAAGACTGCATTTGGTTGGTAGAGATTGAATGAAAGGGGGATAAAGTGGAAAAGTGAGCATGTTGAAATGGGGTCAATTTCTACAGGATGCTATTTTTGTTTCCTTTCCTTCATTTTCTTTATGACCAAACTGCCTAAGGAAGTGCGATTTTTGTGGGCCATGTCTGACTTGGATGGAGTTCAGCAGTGAAAAGATTATAATTCACTTATCAAGTAGTGATTTGACCTTTATGGTTAGAATCTAGGAAACATTCTCAGTTGTATCAGCCCTTTTATTTTGCATGTCAGGCATGCACGTTGAATGCATTTTTCTTGCGAAATTTGATCTCTTTGGTGGTTGAATTGCATCTCTTTCAACTTTTCATTTAACCAACAGTTTTGCTTTTCCTTGCAGGCATTAATCAATGTTTTACTCATTTCCAATCTGAAATGGAAAAGAATTCAATTGTTCCACTATTTTGATGCTTCTTGGTGCACCTGTAAGTGTTGCATCCTGCAGGATGCAGGTTCGAGTCGCAAAAATAGCCTTTCCACAGATGGAGCTAAAGCTGCACCCGTCTTGATTCTTCCCATACCATGCATTAGTGAGAGCGTTGTTGCATTGGGATTCCCTTACTGTTACCTGGCAAACGTTTTCCTGACTCAAGAAAAGTATATATTTTCTGGGTTCAACTATTCGAAATAGTGCATTAATTGCTTGTACTGTAAGAATGAAAGATGGTGGTCTGATGATCACGCTCGTATATATGTTGTTAAAACTTTATTGTGTCTCTTACATTGTGTGATACACATGGTATTCAAGATTTTATGTATCCGAGTATCGGTATATTTATAGTTATAAAGGAAAAGCAAAATTTTAGTAACAAACAAATTCAAACATATGTGTAGAGGTGTTGCGGATCTATATTGTAGGATGACATTTATCTACATACTATTTCGATTGATCAACTATAGTGTCTTAGACATCTCAAAGATATGGATGCCTGCTATTAATGGTTACTTAAAAATATTGAGTGAGAAATGTCTCCTCCTGAGTCATTGGCCTGTAAGCTACTGGAGGACCTTTATATAGAGTACAGTAGTTCAATGGTTAGATGGTATGTTACAAGGCTATACTTCTGGTGCAAACTTAGAAGGATATGAAGTATATCCTGAATTTCTTGATAATGTTTACCAGCATTTTCAGACTGCAGATATCGTGTAGAAATATCAGTTTAGATCTCTCTTCAAAGTTCACGCCGATGAGTCGTTAATAATGACATCCTTTTCTCATGAAAATTATGTGAATTCCCTCACAATCCCAACCCAGCATATAAAATTCATAGTTATGTATTTAAATGCGTGCATTCAAATCTCAGAATATGATTTATTCTTGTGTTTTTTAATTTACAGGAGATATTCATGGCCAGTATTCTGATCTTCTTCGAATGTTTGAATATGGCGGGCTCCCCCCTCAGGCAAATTATTTGTTTCTTGGGGACTATGTTGATCGTGGCAAGCAAAGCATAGAAACCATATGCCTTCTCCTGGCTTACAAGATTAAGTACCCCGAGAATTTCTTTCTTTTGAGGGGTAACCATGAGTGTGCATCCATTAATCGTATCTATGGGTTTTATGATGAATGCAAGAGAAGGTTTTCTGTTCGCCTATGGAAGGTTTTCACTGGTTGCTTTAACTGCCTTCCAGTAGCTGCAATGGTTGATGAAAAAATACTCTGCATGCACGGGGGGTTATCTCCCAGTCTTAAGAACTTGGATCAGATACGAAATATTGATCGCCCGGTGGATGTTCCCGACCAGGGCCTGATTTGTGATCTGCTATGGTCTGACCCTGATAAAGACATGGATGGTTGGGGTGAAAATGACAGAGGCGTCTCTTATACATTTGGGCCTGATGTGGTCTCTGAGTTCCTTCAGAAGCTGGATTTGGATCTCATTTGTCGTGCTCACCAGGTAAGTTGACACCGACTTTCATGGATATTTGAATCCTCTCAGTTGATGTACGCATATATAAGCCTTTCATATATCTACTATTAATACCTAAAATCCAAAATATCATTATTGACTACTTTCCTAAGTCCTTTGCTGTTAAATCAACCTACAGAATGCCACATAATTGAGCCACTGGCTCCATTTTCTCATTTATGTACCATCTTATTTTACAAGATTGAAAAGGTTGGGTTTTTTACTGGCATATTCATGGTGGTTTCTCTCCATACTTGTTGATGCCCAATGATGTCAGTCTTAGGCGTGGTTTGGGACTGCTGTTGCTTTTCAAAAAGCAGCAGCGGCCTTTCAAAAGGTGCCTCAAAATTGAACTAGCTTTTCAAAAGTTTTTAGATAAGTTGTTGTTTACTAAACAGCTTTTGGGACTGCTGTACAAAAAAGAAGAAGCATCCATGATAAGCAATCGTATACCCAGCTTTAATCTATTTGTCGCACAACTTAAATTTTGCATATTGTATTTGTATTTCACTGCCAAGTGTATTATTTGAAAAAAATTGACTTAATTTTGATTTAACCAGGTAGTGGAAGATGGTTATGAGTTCTTTGCGAAGCGCCAGCTGGTGACAATATTTTCTGCACCAAATTATTGTGGCGAGTTTGACAATGCTGGTGCTATGATGAGTGTCGATGATACTTTGACCTGTTCATTTCAGATCTTAAAACCCATTGATAAGAAAGGAAAGTTTGGATTTGGCAACAATCTATTGAGACCAGGAACTCCTCCTAGAAAGGTTGGTTACTCAATCCACAAATCTCTCTTAAATCCTATAGAGGGTACGTTATCTTGCTCCATTTCTTTCTAATGACATGAATGCTCAATATCATATTTTGCTTGTTGACTTGAACAGTTGAACCTTGTATCAGAAATTGCATGGCTGTGATTTATTTTCTTACAACTGAATTAGTTTAAACATGCTGATTGTATCTTTTTGCATTGCGAAACTTGGCACTTTCTTAGGGAGAAGGCTGACTATGTTGCATTCTTCATTTCTTTTGGAAACATTTGTGGGAGAAGTTTCTCATCAGAAGACAGATGACAAGCCCGCAGACTCATTAATTGCATATCTTTTTCCTAGATTGTTATGTAAAATTATACTGTTCTATTTCTATCTTATACTACACAAGTGCATGTGCGATCCTCTAGCGGATATGAAGAAATAAGTGTGAAAATGTATGTACTTCAAACCGACCACCTAACTGATTAAATTGGCAGGTCAACAAAAATTGGCTTGATTTATCATTATTGGGTGGGTAATTGCCATGACCAATGAATCCCAGGTACATGAAATTCTATCTGGTCCAGGCCATTACCAGTTACTCAAGCAATTACTCAACCGAGTAATCAGGTTCTAATAACAATGAAAGCAACTACAGGAGAATGAGAATTAAAAGTTATTTGGGAAATAGAGGGTTACACAGTCTACTTATAGTAGTGGCATATACATTTTGGTGTTCCAATTTCAATTGCTATTGGCACTTAAAGTTGTCAATCACTATAGATGAGTCAAATGATGCGGTACATGTTTGGTCACCTGTATCGAGATTCAAACGTTTGAAATATCTCTTTGAATTAATGGAAGTGGTTTAACCTAATATATCCAGTTGATATGCTTGAATGATACTAATGCAAAGTTATAACTAAGAAAGTATGAATTATCCTCGTAGTAGCCACTGTACCGTACATATGGTCCACACAAACTTCATAATTCTGTTGATGTTGCTGTGTTTTGTCTACATGATTTCAGCAATTGCTCCAGCCAAACAATTATAATACAAGATGGTGAAGATGAAACATTATTTAACGTTTCGTCTTCAGCAATGGTTGAAATGGTTCTCTGAAACTTACTTTGAAAAGACTTATAGGTATAACTCAAACTGAAATGGTATTTCTATGCCTTTAATAGGACATTAGAAACATTTTATATGCCTGAACTATGCCTGGAGAACCATTGGTAGGCAAAGGACATTGATTAGGACCTGTAGTTGCTTGTACTTTTTTTCCCTGTTTAGTCGCGGACAGAGGATTAAAGTTAATGTGCCATGTCTCTACCCGAGATTGTTGCCAAATGTTTATGAAGCAGGTGTGCTGGATGGAGAGAACTGGAATGAATTTGAAGAACGGATCAGACATCTTATTGTTCATTTTGCTCAAATGCCAATTTCTGTCTCGTGTGGTTTTCAATTCACTCATTTTTAGTTGAAAGCTGATAATTGTTAGGTTAAGAAAAGGGATATTTCCATCTTCAAATCGAACATATTTCACCCATGGTCACAAGTACACTCGTTATGTCCACCCTCTCTCAACTTTATTTTATACAAAAGCCACATTTGCCTTCGTCTGTGCTGTGCTGTGCTGTGCTGTGCTGTGCTTAGTGCCATATTTCGCTGCTGCTCTCAAGCCTGATAAACGAGGAAGGTTGATATACCTAAAAGTTTGAAGGGTCTCTTTGAAATGGATCCTTACCTAAAAAGTTTGAAATATAGGTTCTATTGTTGTTCTAATACATCAGAGATAACTTAAGCGGAGATATAAACATCTATTTGGAAGGTGATGGGAAGTCTTATTTAGCGAATAGGATATAAACATGACTGTCTTGGCACTTTTTTTTTTGGTCTCTGTTAACAATGTTTTGTTGTTTTTATATTACAGTTGCTTTTGTTGTTGTAATAACATTGTTTTGTTATTGTATTTAGGTTTCTTTGTACCCAGTGGTTCTCATATATTAGGGTAGTTACGGGGTTTATGCCCGGGACAAGTGGCATGGAGTATCCTAGAGGAGTGAATCCCAAAGCTATAGGTGGCAAATATCCACTTGTCTACCAGCCTGGCTTCTAAGGCAGGTTTGGTCATGCCAAACAGTGTAGCGTCCTAAATAGGTTGTCCAATTAACCCTATTAACAAATAGTAATTGTTCCAAATTTGGGTTCTCTGCCTGTTCGACTGTTAATTAAAAAGGTTTTGTTACCCCTTTTATAGCAGAACCTGTTTAAGTAACCTATCCTAAAAGAAGACCCACTTAGTTAGTATTAAGACTCAAAATTGGAAAATAGATCCCCTAAGTGGCTGAGAACACTTATCTTCCTCTCATCCAGATTCCTCTGCCAATATAATGATAGTGTCCCACTCACCTCCAATCCTGTCTTCAGGTGAGCTCAGTACCCCCACCTTGACGAATTAGGGCAAAGTTAACCATTCTTTCTCGCCCTAAAAATATAGAAGTATTGTAATTAGGTTGTGCATAACTGGCTCACTATAAATTTATTCTGCTTGACCAGACCTAACTCGTAAAGTGCATGCTTACCTTGTATGGGTCAGGTTGTAGTTGACCCTATACAGGTCATGCATAAGCATAACATGCTATATTTGGTTTAAGCATATACAACACCTCACAATCAGGTGGTTTATAGTTTTTAGCAGGGAGCACATACATATCTGCCTGATGTTTGGCATTCCGTTTCAAAATTTTAGATTAATCAACAAGATTTATCGGCATCAGTTTGGCAGGCCTGCACACAGGCGTCATTAATACTCAGTTGAAGAATGATGTTCTTGCGCCAAAGGATGTCACACAAAATGTACCAGGCCTGTATCAGGCTGAGCTTTCTAAGGTGCAACTTAGGCCCCTTCAAGGGTTTAACTGAGAATTAATAATAAACATAAATTTTTCAGGACCTGTTCCGGGGTTGGAGAGGAGGATTTATGTGGATGTGGAACCTACTCGTCTCAACTTTTGAGTCGTACTTTTGTGGACCGGATTGATTCACTATATGCATCCAGAGTCAAGTTCCAGTCCTCAGTCCGAATGGACCAAATCAGTAGATATGTATTTCCAAGTCTCTTTTAGTATTTTGTAAAGCATCTAGTTTGCATTCCACAACTGTTGAGTTTCTTTTAAGTAATGATTGCTTGCAACTTCTAGTAAATAAAGGTATTTTTGCTAGTAGATGGGTTTCATTTCATCAACTAGGAATGGATGCTTTCACTCCTAGTTGATGAAGTGGGTATTGAAAGAATTTCAAGAAAAGACTGCATGGGCTTTCACTACCTAAAGTGAATATATGCTCACAACTTTAGATAATTGAACTTCACAATTACTGTTTCTTCCCCACTACCAGTTTTATCGATAGTAGTGGCGAATGACAAATATGGGGCTTTAAAGGATTAAAAGAAGAAACATTCTTTTGTTTTAGTTGTGTTGTTCCATATCTGTTCCAGTTTATATTATATTAGCAGCATGCTGGGGTTAATATTTTTCAGTTTATGTCTTTGCTAGGGTGGGAAAGGTTAACAGGAGGTGCGTCTAAGCCCTCTATTCAAGGAATGCTGGAGATGAAAGCCAGTTTTTTTTTTTTCTTGTAAACTGCCAGAAGCAATGGCCCAGGCTGTGCACCGAGGAGTGCATTAATGCCTGGTTTTGAAAAGGAGCTTATATGGTTGTGTGATGAGCCAACCTCCAAAAAATTGTCCAAGAATGTGTTAATTGTAAAGCCAAAGGCTTAGGTAAATTGTGCATTTGCGCTACATTAGATAGATTGCAATTTTACTGTTTAGTTGCTTGGTCTATTATGGTGGATTGCCTGGCGAAGTTTGAAATCAGGAGCATGGAAGTTGAAAGAGTACCCAAATACAACATATTACTGACAGAATTCTGTAGGGGGGCCGAAGTTTTGTGAAATTTACAGGGGACCCAGTTTTGCAAAATTTGTTGGAAGGCCAATTTGCCATATGGTCTAGCGTATACGATGTGAAAATGCTAGACGCTAGACGAACTCGTTGCCGCAATAAACCTGTCATTTTAGCTGCAGGCGGTTTGGGATATTTTGCATTTTTTTAATTTGTTTTTTAGACTGTTATACATTGTGAAATGAATGATGCTTTCTTGAAGTATTGAATCCTTCTTATTCTATTTTCTTTGGATCTGGATAACTAAAAGCTTAAACAGTTGTATTTTATAGCGTTAGGATCTTACAATGGTCAAAATATTTAAGTATAAATAGGAAAGAGTTTGCTACATATTTTTTTTTCCAGATCACCTTCTCTTCCCAATCTATATTCTCTTGCAAATTCACTCTCATATTCCTCTCTAACCTCATGGTTTTTTGTAGCATTTTTATGGATGAAACTCTAAAAATATTATACTCACATGGAGGTGTATTAAATTGGTTATATTTTGGAGGATTAATACAACTTCTTTTAGTGTATCGGAATACTAACTTGGATGATTTATACAATATTCTCATCAATTGCTGTTTTATTTGGTATGAATTCATGTTAATGTGCATTTTTTTTCTTTATTTGTTTATTATTAGATGGTGAAGCATGGAAGCATAAAATTTTGTTGTTCAAAGTAATTTACATTCACTGTTTATAAATATTTACGTTATTCCACAATTACTAAATGTAGACACAAATATTATATCAAGTAGTCTTTTTTTTTTTTTTTCCTAATAACCAAAGTTTTAATATTGGTGTTAGCTCTTCAAATCAAATTGTTTCATTTACTGAAGACAATTATATTAAATGAAGAGGATGTTAATGAAATTAGTAATAATTTAATTGATGATTTAGATGATAATGTTGATAATAATTTGAATATTAGCATCTCCGAAATATTTGTAGGATAAATATTTGAATGCTGTTTTATATTTTTAAAAAAATTATAAGTACTATAACAATTTTAATATAATTTTACTTGTTCAATTTGAATGAACGAGGTCATGCTTGTGATGAATCAAAAGCCATTGGGGAAGGCGGAAGATTTGTTCTTAGGGTCTGTTTAGTTCCCTGAAGTGGAGGGCTGAAGTCTACTTTTCGGGCATCTGTAGCATTCAAAACCAAAATTCTATGTTTGGTTCTCCCTCATTTGGAAGTAGGAAGTGTTATGTATAGATAGCTTACGGTCACCTTTTTTCGAACAACCATATCACTTCATTACAAACCAAATATAGGAACTAAAAAACTTACACTTTCTCACTCACTTCAACAATCATCCAAACACCAAATTTTAGGATTTTTCACAACTAATCTTTACTTCTTCAAAGCATCCAAACGAAGGAAGTTATAAAATATGCATACGTATGACGCGCATATGCAATGCGTACGCAAAATGTTGACTTTCAGATTTTTTTCTTCGCTCCACTTTGTCGAACCAAACAACCCCTTAGTACATTAGAAACTCAACATTCTTGTGTAGGTGGACTTACAACACGAGGTCATCCATTAGCTATTACTAGCCGGTAAAAAAGATAATGGATTAAATAAGAGAGAATCATTCCTATAGTCCATCACACATTGTAAATGATATATTTATAGAAATTATCTAATATATATTAATTATTCTAAATTTTGGAAAGTCTGAAAAATTATATTATTTGAAAATAATGGTAGTTATGTTGACGCATATGGTAATCTTCAAAAATATATTTTTACACTTATGGAAATAAATCCGAGAGGAAATATTTTATAAAGACTTTAAGAAAAAGTAAATTTCAAAGAATATTTGTTTATTTCAAGGCATGTATGTATGTTTTTTTAATCGGTTGTTTACATGTGATTAATATTGATGTTATTTTTCTTACATCTAGATCTCAAGATAATTTACTTGTTGCTTATGCTTATGATCCTAACTAAAATTTATATCAAATTATTTTGTGTGATATCGTTGAAAATAAAAATATTGCTTCATTAACGTGGGTTTTTAGTCCGTGGGGCCTTGGTTTGAATCCCCCTTGGGAACTTAGTTCCTAATCCGGTGGAAAGGACATCAAAAAAAAAAAAAAACCCATGGATTTTAAACAATTTGAAATTTTCTTTTGAAAGTTTTCTTATCAATGAGATATTATTTTATTTATCTCAGATAAACAAAAGTGATTGATAATGGTATGAGTGTAACGTTTTCAAACTCGCGACTTTTTTTTCCAACATTTTCAACATAATTTAAAAACTGAAGTAACCGGAGTAAAATAATATTAAGTATGGTTAAATAAGCTTGCAAGATCTTATAATGAAGTGGACACGAGTAATTGGTTCGAAAAAAAATCAAAACAGAAAACATGAGTGTTTATAATTGGATTGTTAGTGTAAATGATGAAAGTCATGATTTTGCATACTCGGTAACATTGTATGCTCCCTGAAGTAGTTTTGATATTAACATTTTAAACTCTGTCGAATTCTAATAATTGAATTAAAATTTATATGATAAATCTATAAAAATATTAATTGATGAAAAGAAAGTACAATTTTGTTTTTCAGGAAAAACTTTTATAACTTGTATCACAACAAAGACTTCTATTGCAGAAGACTAGGAAGTCATAAAATATGCATACGTATGACGCGCATATTCCAGATTTTTTTCTTCGCTCCACTTTGTCGAACCAAACAACCCCTTAGTACATTAGAAACTCAACATTCTTGTGTAGGTGGACTTACAACACGAGGTCATCCATTAGCTATTACTAGTCGGCTAAAAAAGATAATGAATTAAATAAGAGATCATCATTCCTATAGTCCATCACACATTGTAAATGATATATTTATAGAAATTATCTAATATATATTAATTATTCTAAATTTTGGAAAGTCTGAAAAATTATATTATTTGAAAATAATGGTAGTTATGTTGACGCATATGGTAATCTTCAAAAATATATTTTTACACTTATGGAAATAAATCCGAGAGCAAATATTTTATAAAGACTTTAAGGAAAAATAAATTTCAAAGAATATTTGTTTATTTCAAGACATGTATGTATGCTTTTTTAATCGGTTGTTTACATGTGATTAATATAGATGTTATTTTTCTTACATCTAGATCTCAAGATAATTTACTTGTTTCTTATGCTTATGATCCTAACTAAAATTTATATCCAATTATTTCGTGTGATATCGTTGAAAATAAAAATATTGCTTCATTAACGTGGGTTTTTAGTCCGTGGGGCCGTTGTTTTGAATCTCCCTTGGGAACTTAGTTCCTAATCCGGTGGAAAGGACATATCAAAAAAAAAAAAAAAAAAAAAACCCCCATGGTTTTAAGCAATTTAAAATTTTCTTTTGAAAGTTTTCTTATCAATGAGATATTATTTTATT
The DNA here is from genome assembly GCA_036927795.1 of Iris macrosiphon. Lineage (NCBI taxonomy): Eukaryota > Viridiplantae > Streptophyta > Magnoliopsida > Asparagales > Iridaceae > Iris > Iris macrosiphon. Next base: position 33,825,197 of record JAYESA010000013.1, on the reverse strand, counting down.
TATCTCAGATAAACAAAAGTGATTGATAATGGTACGAGTGTCACTTTTTCAAACTCGCGACTTTTTTTTCCAACATTTTCAACATAATTTAAAAACTGAAGTAACCGGAATAAAATAATATTAAGTATGGTTAAATAAGCTTGCAATCTTACAATGGAGTGGACACGAGTAATTGGTTTGGAAAAAAAAATCAAAACAGAAAACATGAGTGTTTATGATTGGATTGTTAGTGTAAATGATGAAAGTCATGATTTTGCGTACTCGATAACATTGTATGCTCCATGAACTAGTTTTGATATTAACAATAAACTCTATCGAATTCTAATAATTGAATTAAAATTTATATGATAAATCAATAAAAATATTAATTGATCATATTAAAGCTAAAATTATATCAATTCATGTCAGAAATAGACAAATTGCTAAAAAATTAAATAAAAAAAAATTGTCCAGAATACTAAAAACTATGTCCCACATCAAAAGAGAACAACAATATTTTCAATTCTTGTTATAACTTTGAATTTGAAATATTTGATTATGAAACAAGTAGATCATATGTAAGTTCGTTTAGACCGTAAATATTGTACATGTTGTAGGTGACAACATACTTTACTATCATCTATCCATGTATGCTTTGCATTCATTTATATCATGCTTAATTAATTTGCTGAAATATTTAGAAGTGTATATGCAACCACACAAGGAACCAATTTCTGCCATTTTCACACCTCAAAGTGCATTGGTTAAAGGTCAAATTAGAGTACCAAGTATTGGACACAAAGTTTGTAGACCAAAAAAGAACCACATCAAAATAAAAGATTTATTGATAAGAAATGTCCATTGCAGTAACTATGGTGGGTTATGACACAACAAAATGTACTAACCAACCAACGGAGTAAATTTTTATTATTTTTACCTATATCTTTTACAAAATAATTTTTTAAAAACTTGAACATGTTCGAGGCCTATAATAAAAGGTTAAGGATTTAGAACATTGAAAAAAAAATGGACTTTTCATAGATCTATCTGAGGCCAATTAAAGTCAAAGTGCCCATGTGTTCATTTTGTAATAGTAGTAAGTATGTTTGTTTTTATATACGGTGTTGTAATTAAACACCAAAACAAATTAAAGTTGTATGTTTGTTTTTTAATCTCTGATGTTGTAATTTTTTAATATTATGTTTTTTTTTTTATGCATGTCATAAATTAACAAAGAATAAACATTAAAATATATACACTTGAAAGAAAAATAAACATCAGACTGAATCAATGTTGTCCCATAGCAAGTTGCATAAGTAATTATTCATTAACTTACCATTAACCATATATGACATCAGATGAGACGTATCCCACGCCATATGTCTTCAGGAAACCGGAATCAAAGAACATAATATAGTAACTACATTGGCTCTAAAATGACTTAACACAAAGGCACTTGGGGAATCACCTGTTTAAGCTCAAATTATCTCGTAATACGATCATCTGGATGAAACATTATATGTCTGTAGTATATGATATAGAATCTATGTAGACCAAACTGGCTATTCTTGGATGAAAAGAAATTACAATTTTTTTTTTCAAGAAAAACTTTTATAACTTGTATCACAACAAAGACTTCTATTGCAGAAGAATGCAAATAGATTTTTTTTTTCCAACTACAAGTCTTTTAGATTATGGAGAGTCTAGCAATGGAGATCGAATCGGCACGTGATTCCTTCACTCTAATGACTATCCGACTTCAAGTGTAAGGATGACGAGATGCTTTTTTTTCCGTAGATATGAACTTCATGAATTCTACTTGAGAGAACTTCGGTGTTCTTTGATGACAAGTATACTAGAGGTGATAAAGACATGGAAAACATCTTAGAGTTATCATGGAGAAGGGACCAAGTATTGACGAACAAGTGGAGAAGAGTGTAGATGTATAGGTTTTGGTTCTGCTCCATAATTTGCATAATAATAAGGCTATTTATAACAAAAGCTCAAAAAAAAAAAATCAGTTAAATATTGAGTTTCCAGGAGAATGATTGAATTCTGCAATTTTAGTTCAGTCCCGCGAGAGATGACTTCCCATAGACATCCCGTGGTTTTTGGCCTCATTATGCATAACGTGGCACACGTTCAAGCGAAAATCAAAACACGTTCACACAGGGATTAAGAAAATCCTGCTACGTGGTTGCTGTTACGTGAGGATTAGGGCACGTTCACGTGGGAATTAAGAAAATCTTGACACGTAACTGCTTGCCGTTACAACTGCTCGTATGATGACACCATTATGGTGACAGTTTGTACAAAAACGTCTCGAATTATGCTATTATCCCATGTTCAATGCAGCGCCTCCTCATACTCAAAAACCATTGCCTTGATATATGCGCATACGACACATTAAATGTGGTTGACCGAGTCTTGCGGGAAGGTCGCTCCCGTGGGGAAGTCGGCCTTCACGCTAGAAGGATGCTCTCGCAGGAAGACCTTCACGTTGGAAGGATGCTCTCGCAGGAATACCTTCACACTGGAAAACGGCTATAGCGTGGACACCCATCACTATGGAAGGAGGTTCTCGCGGATAAGCCCTTCTCGTTGGAAGGCGGCTCCCGCAGGGAAGCCTTTCGCCCTGAAAGGTGGTCCCCACGGAAAAATCCTTCACACTAGAACGTAGCTTCTTGTGTGGTTGTGTGGAAACTCTTCATGTTTGAGAGAACCTCTCGCAGGAAGCCCATGTATGATTCAACAGACTTTCTCTTCCACGAATATTTTTAATTAAAATATATTAAAATTATATTTAAACTATTCTAATACATTTTAATTTTTTATCTAAATTTTCAATAATATATATATATATATATATATATATATATATATATATATATATATATATATATTTGTAACATGGTTTGTATCCTTTTCTCTCCTTTTTTTTTTTTTATCAAAGATATAACCTTTTTCTCAGGCAGATCCACCACAACTCACGTCGACTTGTATCATGGCTATAAAATAGGACGGACACTTTTGAAACAAATTAAGCACACCATAGACAAACAAAATGATCTGGCCCAATAGTATATAATTTTCATCTATACCATTGTCTTCAATTTATTCAACTACCACAACTTGTGTAACAATTCAGAAGAGATCAGAGAGAGTAGGAAGCTTAATCTCTCCCTTACTGGACACAGGGATGGTGAATTCTCCAATTATGGGGAGGTCAATGGTGAGCCCAATGTCGAGCTCGTAGTCAATGTCCCAGTCTCTTCCGATGTCCCTCATCAAGCTGATCATGAAGTCGTAAGGCACATTCACCGGAACCACCAACTTCGTAACGCCGCTAGCCTTGAGCGATCCCGGGTCGGGCACGGTGCCCGATGCTATAACCCTATTCACACCACACCACCACCAAAAATAGAGAAAGAAATATCAGTACCATGTATATGTCAAATTATGCTTGTTCGTGTTGAGGATTTTAGTTTGATTGTAGAAAGACAAACTTTCTACTTCAGATTTAATAATGAGTTTGAACGAATATTCAGATTCGTTGGTTTTAAACGAATATTCAGATTCATTGAGTTAAAGCAAATTTTAATATCCGTTGGATTTTGAGGTGTGATCCGTTGGGTTCTTGGGTGTGACTGTTTATTTAGATCGAGTTTGAGCGAATCTTCGTATTCATTGTCTGAACGAATTTAAGAATTCGTTGGTTGGACGAATTTTAATATTTGTTAGATTTTTGGGTGTAACAGTTCATTCAGATTCATTCGTTTTCAGACTATTGGAAGATGTATACCCGTTCATGAAGAGACATGATAATTTCTATAAATATCTATGTATACACAAGCCGAGGGGCGGATCTAGAAATTGTAACTGGGATGGACTACCATAAATTTAGATGAACTATAGCAGTGGACTAATCCATGTAAAAAAAGAAAAGAAAAAGATATGGTCAAAAAAAAAAAAGGTATTTTTTTTTTTTTTGGATGGACTGACCCTTTGGATCTGTCCCTGCACAAGTCTCAAACACACCAAAATATAACAAAAATTATAAATATAATACAAATTATATATTACTATTCAAGAAAAGGTAGGGAAAAGTTGGAAAGTATATGTCTGAATCCGACGGCAAATTTTTTCGGAGTGGGAATTACGGCTAAATTTCTAAAGAAAGTAAAAATTCATTTTTATTTTCTCCTCTATTATACGTTCCCTAACAGTTTGTACATTTTCTTATAGATATAGTTTGCTAATATAAAAAAAAAAAAAAGGTTTCAGGAAATGTCATGTTACAGAAACCGTAATAAACCTTCCATTGCTTTTGAGGGTGTAGGTGACCTCGCAGATGGGGAGGGGGTGACTGTAGGGGTTGGTGACCGAGACATCGCCTTCGAAGGCTGCGGATTTTCTGCTGAACTTCTTCACCGACACATCGGTGACGGTCGCCTCCGGCTTCGGCATGTTGGCTATCTTCTCTGCAACGAAGCCCTTCGCCTTATCGAGCAAACCAGCCATGGCTATTCCTTTGAATGAAATTGCTTAGCAAATTACCTAGGAAGAGGAAATTAGGGTTGAGAGCTGTGAGAACGTGGATACACATATATATATATATATATAGAGAGAGAGAGAGAGAGAGCAGTGGATCTAGCCCTCCACTGTGTAATTGTGGACACGTGTGGGGGTGGATGGTGGGCTAAGTCAATAGCATGGAAATATGATTTGCTTGATCAAAATTTTAGGATCTTAATTTAGTTTTAATTTGGAAAGAAATTATTATATGATTGATGCTTATTGTTATAGGAAATTTTTGCACATCAAGAATTGGATTTTGGACCCAAGTTTAGAATTTGAATATTCAGAAATATACTATTTGGTAACTTTGTTTATATAGTATGCTATCAACTCAGAGGAGAAACTGCATGCTCTTCTTAAAAAATATAGGATCTTGCCTTAGTTTAATTGGGAAAGGAAAGAAATTATAATTTGATTGATTCTTATTGTTATAGTAACATGATGAGTGGGCCCTTACGGTGGAAAGAAATTCAAAATCTTATAGGAACTCACGGGTTTCTACTTTCCGAAACTCATCAATGACAAGCCGTTGTATTTTTTCTTCATTTCTTGTTTTTTTTTTCCGAAACTTAAACAACAAAAAATTAAGAGTCTTAATAGAAAAATATGTACATGTGTCAGACTACTATTACAAGTTTTTAATGTGAGTTCTTATTTATGTTTCTGCAGTCGAACTGAAAGGCTTTTTTGTATATCCAGAATTGAATTTTGAACCAATTCAAAATTTGGATTTTCAGGAATATACTATATGGTAAACTTGGAATTTGGTATTGGATAATCTAAATTTTTTGTCTAGATAGTATGCTATAAACTCAGAGAATTAACTGCCCTTCATCAAAATTCGTTTTTTGGCTAAACAATGAATAATTGGATATTATTATTACATTTAAAAGTGTTTAGATTACCACTAATATAAAAAACTAAATATAACCACATTGTCATAGACCAACAAACAATTAAGTATCACATTGTTGTTGGTGTTTTTCACTTTGCTTTGGGAGTTTTAGTCCCACATTGAAAAATCACCAATGTGTATATCTCAATATATAGCTTTGCTTAGTATTGGTATATGCACATGGAGTGGTGGCCCATGTCGGTTGACTTTCCTAGAGAGATTAAGTGTGAACACCTTTATGCCAATCTTTATTTTGTCACCACCTTTGGGATGCTTCCCTTAGGAGCTATCGACTCGGGCTCAAGGGCGTAAAGTGGCGCTTTGTTGGCGCACTTTACACTTTGCACGTCAGCATCGTCGCATGGTGCACATGCGCTCATTTTAGGCGCGAGTTGCATGCACGATTTCTAGCTCGGTCGCATGCGTCCTGTCGCCTATGCGGCCTGGCGCCATGCGGCAAGAGGTGCCACGCGGCCTGCGAACTTGCATGAGCGAGTCGCATGTGGAGGGGATAGGTTCGGCTGTTCGCGACACATGGTTATCCGTGGGATCCGGATTATGCGACGCATTAGGCGCGGGGGTGTCCGTGCACAGTGGTAGCTGCTTTCGATACTTGGCGGCATTTGGCGACGACGCATGCGGCCCCAGCGTCGCATATGGCTACGACTAAGCATGCGGCCTGGTGTCGGATAGCGCATATGCGGCATGAGCTTTCTCAGGCCGCATATGTGCTGATTTCCTCTTTATATAGGGGCTCCTCTTCCATTTGAGGAGAGAGGATTTAGGTTTCACCAAGAAAACTGAGAGCACCTGAGCTCGTATGCGTCATAGCCAGCGCCCCTCCCACATAGTGATTTTCGAGTGATCCGAAGGTGGCCAAGAGCGTTCCAGAAGTTCGTTTGTGAACTTGCTGGATCCTGGGGGCAGGTCGTCGTGTAGGACGAATCTTGCCTTGAGCACCGGTGGTTTTGATCACCCCAGCAAGGAGTTTCTTTCTCTGGTGTTGTTCTTCTTATTTTTCGTTCTTTCTCATTGTAGCGTCTGCGAACGTAAAGAGAAGAACGATTTTCTGATTGTTGTTGTATTTTCTTTTTTTTTTTCTCTTTTGTCAGTTTGTAACATATTCGTGGTTTAGTGCTGCTGTGGAGTTGTGTGTCACTGTAGATACGCTTGCGAGTGGATCTCAGTACACCAACTTTTGTGGACCTCCTCTACTTTGATCTGACTTCGGGACTAACAATCTCAAGGCAAGATCCGAGTTAGAATGGACAACCGCTCAAACCTTCTCGATACTAGCTTTCACAAGCTTGAGAAGTTCGATGGCGAACACTACAACATTTGGAAGAGGAAGATCTCTTTGAATCTTCATCTTGTCAAAGTTACTTATGTGTCTGTTGATCCTGAACCTACCATTCCCGAAGATGGAGGAGAGCTTGCAGTTGGTGTGACACAGGACGCGCACTCCAAGTGGAAGAAAGACAACGACCTTTGCAGGTTGTTGATTCTCAATGGTATGGACGACTCAATGGCAGGGTCCTACAGCAAGAAGGAGAAGGCAAGAGATGTCTGGGAATCTCTTGAGAAGCACTACAAAACTGACAAAAAAATATCTTAAAAAATCTATCTCGTCGAGAAGTTCTTCACTTTGCAATTTGAGGACGAGAAGGTGATGTTACCATAAGTTAAGGAACTCCTAAAAATACAGCAAAAACTGGAGGAAGAGGGTATGAAGCAAGAGGATAAATTTATGGTGGGGGTATCGTCACCAAACTTCCTTCATGTTGGATCAGGTTCAAGACTGACATGTACCGTAAAAAGATGGAGATCCAGCTCGAAGATCTTCTTCACTGGATTCACATTAAAGATGAAGCCAGGGGGCAACTGAAGTTGGACTCCTTGTCCAAGCAGTTGGTTAAGGCCAATATGGTACATGTTAGTGACTCTAAAGGGAAGTAAAAAAATTCCTATAAGAAGAAGAAAAAGGACTTCAACCAGCTGAAGGTGAAGTCAGCTCAGTTTAAGCCAAAGCCGAAGACTGATGTGACATGCTATAACTGTGGCAAGAAGAGTCACTATAAGAGCGACTGCAGATCAAAGCCTAAACCAAAAAAGTAAGATGAACTTAACCTAGTTGCTATGATTGCGCAGCTTGAGTCATATGGCGTAGACACTGACTGGTGGATGGATACTGGTGCATCTTGCCACGTGTGCTCTAAGAAGGAGCTATTCGCCAAGTACGAGCCAACCTCTGAGAAAGTCTCGATGGCGGATAAGTCTCAAGTTGCAGTACTGGAGATCGGGAAGGTAGTGCTAAAGTTGACCTCTGGAAAGTCACTTACACTAGAGAATGTGAAGCATGTACCAATAATTTCCAAGAATATAGTTTCTGGGAGTCTGATGTGCAAGGCGGGCCTGAGGATGGACATTAATGTCGGTCAGATGGTGATATCCTATAAGGGAACATACTTCGAAAAAGCTTTCTGTACCGAAGAGATGTTTAAACTGCAACTTAAAACTCCTTCTGTTTGTATCAATATAATCTCTACTTCTGGTTATTCTCTTGAGTTGTGGCATAATAGACTAGGACATGTGCATTGTAAACACATTAACAAGATGTCTAGCCTAGGCCTTATCTCCAAATGTGGGGGTAAGGAGGTGGAGAAATATAAAGTCTGTGTGTAGACGAAGATCGTCAAGAAGCCATTCAAAAGAGTGAACCGAAGCACTGATCTTCTGGAGTTGGTACACTCAGATATCTGTGACTTCAAGCAATTCTCCATAAAAGTCGGAATGAAGTATTTTATTACTTTTATTGACGATTTCTCAAAGTACGCATTCGTATATCTTCTCAAGTAGAAAGACTAAGCGTTCGAGAAGTTCAAGGACTTCAAGGCTGAAGCAGAACGTCAAACCGGTCAACAACTCAAAAGACTCAGAAGCAATCGAGGGGAAGAATATCGTTCCTTAGAATTCGTATCGTTCTGCAAAGAGCATAAAATTATCAATAAAATAACTATTCGTATTCTCCCCAATCTAATGGTGTAGCAGAAAGGAAGAACATGCTGCTGACAGAGATGATGAACTCCATGTTGCTGATAGTAGGACTTCCAAAGTGCTTCTGGAGAGAAGCAGCGCTTACGGCTACGTTTATTCTGAATAGAGCACCGTTCGCGACATCTGACATTACTCCTCATGAACTCTGGTTCAAGGTCAGACCCAACTTGAATGTCATTCGAGTGTGGGGGTGTTTGGCGTATGTGAAGCTTCCAGACCTCAAGATTCAGAACCTGGGAACGAGAACTACGAAGACCATATTTTTGGGCTATGTTGATAAGAGTGATGCTCGGAGGTTCCTTGATATTGAATCTAATCATATCATAAATCTTGCGACGCAGAATTCTTTGAAGACAAGTTTGCTATGCACAAGAATGTTGTTCTCGCGGATGTTCCGGAGAATATTGCTAGCACGGACGAGACAAGTACCTCTCAAAGAGAAGTAGTCCAAGAAGAAGTTGTAGTTGATGAGACAACATTTGAACCAGAACCCGCTGAGCCGAGAGCAAAGCGAGTGAGGAGGCCGAAGGAATTTAGAAAAGACTTTGTTACCTATCATGTGGAAGCTGATCCGCTTACCTATGATGAGGCAATGAAGACCAGAGATGCTATTTTCTGGAAAGAGGCTATCCATGACGAGTTTGACTCGATAACTTCTAATAATACTTGAAAGTTAGTCGATCTTCCTGAAGGAGGTAAACCCATTGGATGTAAGTGGATCTTTAAGAAGAAGATGAAAGCAGATGGAACTGTTGACAAGTTCAAGGCCAGGCTAGTGGTCAAGGGATTTTCTCAGATACAGGAGGTTGACTACTTTGATACATATGCTCCCATTGCACGGATGACTACTATCAGGATGCTGATTGCTCTAGGTGCTATTCATAAAATAATGATTCATCAGATGGATGTCAAGACAACATTTCTAAATGGCGAACTGACTGAGGAGATTTATATACAACAGCCAGAAGAGTTTGTCGTCAAAGATCTTGAAGACAAAGTGTGCAAGTTGGTAAAATCTTTATATGGTTTGAAGAAAGCTCCCAAATTGTGGCACGAGAAGTTTGACAAAGTTATCAGATCAAATGGCTACAAGGGCAGCGAAACTGATAAGTGTGTGTACACGAAGTTCGTTGATGATAGAGGTGTCATCGTTTGTCTCTATGTGGACGACATGCTAATCCTAGGTACGGATGTAGAATGTGTCACTAGAACAAAGATGTTCCTCCCAAATTCAGTATGAAGTACATGGGAGATGCATATGTCATCCTTGGGATTAAGATAATCCGGACGGAAGTAGGGCTTGCTCTATCACAAGCTCACTAGGGAAGAAGATGCTCACACACTATGGATATGAGGATCTTCCAGGGATTGATACTTCATATAGGTGTGACAAGAAACTGAAGCCTAACCCAGGAAAAAGTGTCAGACAGTTGAAGTATTCTAGCGCCATCCGCGGCTTGATGTATGCTATAAATGCCACTAGGCCTGACATTGCTTTTGCTGTGGGAATACTGAGTAGATTCACGAGTAACCCAGGTATGGAACACTGGAAAGCTGTGAAGAGGATGGTGAGATACCTCAAGAAGACTCAGAAGTTTGTACTTTACTACAACGGAGATCCAACAGTGGTAGAAGGCTTTAGTGATGCTAGTTGGTGCTCAGAAGAAGAGAGCGAGAGATCCACAGGAGGATATATTTTCTCAATGGAAGGAGCTGCCATGTCGTGGAAGTCGAAGAAGCAGACAATGCTCTCATGCTCATAGATGAATTCTGAGTTCTATGCACTTGCAGCTGCAGCAGATAAAGCAAAATAGATTCGAGAGCTCATGTACGATCTTTCAATGGTTGGTGCGCAGATTTCGGCTGTACCGATATACTACGACAACCAGGCAGCTACAGCAGTGACATCTAATAATCTCTTCAATGGTAAGAAGAGGACTGTGCGACTTCGGCATAGAGCACTGAAAATTTTTATCAAGACTGGTATCATTGTAGTGGTGGATGTTCAGAGTCAGGAAAACATGGCAGATTCGTTCACTAAAGGTCTCAAGCGTCAGCTAGTCGAAGACACAACAGGTAAAATGGGCTTGAAGGACCTCTGATATTATGTCTTTGTAATCCTACCATTTAGTTTTATTATATTAATTCAAAGAGAAATCTACTAGGCATCTAGCTTTTGGTTCAAGGGAGGATCATTGACTAGAAAAATATCAGGTACATTGGATAGTCTTTTGGGACATGATGGGATATGTACCCAGAACCACCGTGGTCTACTATTTATTCTTTATAATTATATATATATATATATATATATATATATATATATATATATATATATATATATATATATATATAGAAAGAGAGAAAGAGAGAGAGAGAGAGAACAAATCTTTTGTAAGGGTGGCTTCGATGCCTTAATGAGTTCTCGGGCAGAGTGAATGTCCGGCGTGCGTTGCAGGAAACACGAGTAATTTAGCACTACAAGGGACTTGTATCCCATGTTATATTGACGTGACACCACGATGAGGTAAAAGATGTAAAGCCTCGACTTCGGGCCTTATCACAGCGGCAGTAGCATCGCAAATAGGCAGGTAGCCTAATGCTGAAAAGGTAGAGAGTTGTAGCATAATACTATTAAGAGGCCGGTGACCTCATGCTACAGTGGGTGATACCACATGAGGTAGTTAACCTCGGCTACAAGCCATGTTACAGTGGCGTAGCACCGCACGGAAGTGCAAGACTTCATGCTAAGATGTAGTACAATACTACTAAGAGTCGAGTGACCTCATGCTACTGTGGGTGACACCAGAAGAGGTAGTTAACCTCAGCTGTGAGCCATGTCACAACTGCGTAGCACCGCACGAAAGCACAAGACTTCATGCTGGATAATATTAAACTCTCTTCAAAGGAACTCATATAAGTGTATGGACAGAGATATATGTCGTCTCTTCTTAAGGGTAAACTTGTAGACACCCAAGATACATACAACGAAACCAGGTCAGCACAGGGCCTTTAATGTGCGACCGGAGGCACAGCTGATGTCATTGTGCGAGTGAAAAAAATAACATCTATGATTCAGAATTTAAGGCGTAGTTCATTCTTGTATCGTACTGTTGTTTGACCTATGTATGAAGATTCAAGTCGTGAGTGACATTTATCCTAATGCATGATGGGAAGTCACTGTGAGGAACGCTCGACCATATATTATGATATATGTGGAAGATTGTTGGTATTTTCTACTTTGCTTTGGGAGTTTTAGTCCCACATTGAAAAACTACCAATGTGTATATCTCAATATATAGCTTTGCTTACTATTGGTATATGCACATGGAGTGGTGGCCCATGTGGGTTGACTTTCCTAGAGGGATTAAGTATGAATACCTTTATGGCAATCTTTATTTTGTCACCACCTTTGGGATACTTTCCTTAGGAGCTAAGCCCCGAAGGGGCTTAGCGACTCGAACTCAGACTCGGACTCGGGCTCAAGGGCGCAAAGTTGTGCTTTGTTGGCACACTTTGCACTAAGCACGTCAGCATCGTCGCATAGCGCACATGCGCTCATTTTATGCGCGAGTTGCATGCACGATTGCTAGCTCGATCGCATGCGTCGTGTCGCCTATGCGGCATGGAGCTATGCGTCCAAGGAGCAATGCGGCATGGAGCTATGCGACCAAGGAGCTATGCGGCCAAGGTGCTATGCGGCCTGGAGCTATGCGGCTAGGGGCCATGTGGCCTGCGAACTTGCATGAGCGAGTCACATATGGAGGGGATAGGTTCGGCTGTTGGCGGCGTATGCGGCGCATGGTTATCCATGCCATCCGGATTATGTGACACATGTGGCACGGGAGTGTTCGTGCACAGTAGTAGCTGCTTTCAGCGCTTGGCGGCGTTGCTCTGTGCAGCATGACCGGCGACGGCGGCGACGACGCATCTGCCCCTCCCACATAGTAATTTCTGATTGATCTGTAGGTGACCAAGAGCGTTCCATAAGTTTGTTTGCGAACTTGCTGGATCCTGGGGACAGATCGTTGTGTAGGGCGAATCTTGCCTTGAGCACCGGTAGTTTTGATCACCCCAGCAAGGAGTTCCTTTAGCTGGTGTTCTTCTTCTTGTTTTCCGTTCTTTCTCATTGTAGCGTCTACGAACGTAAAGAGAACAACGGTTTTCTGATTGTTGCTGTATTTTCCTTTCTTTCTTTTTTCTCTTTTGTCAGTTTGTAACATGTTCGTGGTTTAGTGCTGTTGTGGAGTTGTGTGTCACTGTAAAGACGCTTGCGATTGGATCTCAGTACACCGACTTTTGTGGATCTCCTCTTCTTTGATCTGACTTCGGGACTTAACAATTGCAACCCACAATAATATTGTTTCTTAAGCTACATAAAATTAAGTACACCATGGCTATAGAACGACCAATGACAACATTGAGAAATTTGTAGGCCTTGTCACAAATATATTGTCACTTTAAAAACTAACCCCCAGTACCCATGGCCACATAAAAGTATCACATGAACATATTTTGAAAATAATATCCATGGCCACAACCAAGATACAAGCCGAAGATGACAATAAAATCCTTGGAACATATTTTAAAACCATAACTCAACCAAACTCCACCACTTTGAAAATCAATTCCTCGTTCCAAAGCAAAGTATGAGTTCGAAAACAAACCCCCAGTACCCATGGCCACATAACATGAAACCAAGAAGCAGTAAAATATATTATAACATGAAACCCATAAGCGGTAAAATACCACATAGCATGAAACCAAAAAGCAGTAGAATATAGACCAAACAACGAGCACTAGACTACTTATTCTAAAAGATAAGGCCATCCAAGAGCTACACAGAAAATATAACACATTAACACAAGAGAAGAATCCAGGAAAAACGAGTAGGAAGCATGAGCTATACACCTAGAAGCAACGAGATATAAAATTGGCTCAGCGTGATGAAAAATAATATCATGGAGCATAGTTGGTTACCACTTCATCCATCAAAACATGATGAGGATTGCTTCAATAGTCAATATCAAGTCAATTATATGTGATAGAAAAGACCAATACCTCTTTAACTTATCGTGCCTTAATTACTACAGATTCTTCAATATCTTTCGGACTTCATTACGCGTTAATTATTCATTTCTAGGGCTGTAAAATAATTCAAATAGCTCATGTTTGGCTCGCGTTCGGCTCAATCAAAGCTCGATTCAAAGTTCGTTCATGAACTGGTCGGTAGCAAGCTCGATCGATTTTTTTTTCGAAGTGGTGTTCAAACCGAGTTCGCCCATAGGTAGTTCGACTTGGCCTTGTTCGCAAACGAGCTCGAACTCGGCTCAATTTTTGTATTAGGACCCTATTATATGTTATATTTTTTTATGGATGCGTATAAATTTTATCATAAAAATTATACTCTTTTTTGTTCTTTATATAATGGTAAATTTATGATGTAAAAAGCATAAAGTAATTCAACAAAAAACCTTTAAGACTTGAGAGTAATAATGTGATGATCTATACAACAGATTTAATGAGGCTTTTGCTCGGTCATGGCTCGGACTTGGTTCGTGTTCGCCTGAGCTCGTGAGCTAAATCGAGTCGAGCTCGATCATTTCGAGTCTCTAATCAAACCGAGTTCGAACACCATTTTTGAGCTCAACCATAAGCTCCGCTCGAATCAAACTCGTTCGATAGTTTATTTGAACTGAGTTTGAACATACTTTGTTCGAGCTCGTTCTTTCAATTTTCAGTCCTATTCATGTCTTCTACATCTACTCTACAACTTCGAGAATTTTCTTATGTAGATTAGGCAGGAGATCCGACCACTAGACAATCGACTACATGATTTTGTTAGTTTCTTGGTGATTCATTGATTTTATGGCAAAGTAAGAAATAAATTGTTGCATGTTCTTTTACTAAGGAAGAGTACAGAGCTATGTCTACCATTATTGGGGAGATCGTTCATGTGCGTAGACTGCTCTCTAATATGGACATTGGTCCTACATGACCTACGTCGCTTCACTGTGATAACAAGAGTGCTTTACATATTGCAAATAATCTATTTTTTATGAAAGGGCAAAACATATTGAGATTGATTATCACTTCGTTCATGAGCATTTTTTTTGTAGACACTATTTCTCTACCATATGTTACCTTACTTGGTCAGCTGGTAGATCTCTTTACAAAGTCACACTCTATACCGTGATTTTAGTTTCTATTAGGCAAACTCATGTTGTTTTATCCATCATGAGTTTGAAGGAGGGTGTTAAGAAATAATTAGTTTAAGATTGATATTATAGCCTATTCGAATTTAGATTTCTTCTCCTATATGGATATTGATCCATTCTCCTCTATATATATTCATAGTTGTATGACTTTTTTTTACCATCAATTAATAAAATCAATATTATTGATTTGTGTTGGAGTCAGTGGGGTTCCCAACCTATGTGGAGAATACCCGGAGTGCGACGAGCGCTATCCGTATGTCAAAAAAGCCGGGAAGTATATTGAGCGCCGTATATTGGAACATTTATGATAAGCAAATATTATATTAGATTTCCATCTTTGACTTTAATTATATATCTATGATTGGATCTTTCATATATTAACTTTCCATATAATTGGATTTCTAATTTATGGTAAGTTAATTTATGGTTTAATTTCTATTAAATATATGATTGAATGTAATTAAATTTCTATAAATAATTTTGGCTTCCATATATAGATTTCATATGGAAACCCTAATTCATGCAAGGGTTTATATAAAGGCTCATGCAATATACAACAACATGAGAAAAAAATAAGAGAGAAAAAAGGTGGCAAGAGTACCATTGCAACTTTGGAGAGGAGAAATAATGATTGGAGGTTATTTCGGAGAAGGAGATCAATTTAGAATATTTTTCATTGTCTTTTTTCTTTGTAGTTGTAATCTATTTTTTGTTCCAAAGAGTTGCGGTAATCCGTGTTGGATCAGTGAGGAGCTTGTAGAGGGTGTAATCTATTTATTCCATTAATTGAGGTTTTTCAGAGTTGGACTCCGATCGTCCCGTAGTTTTTTTATCTAGATTTTCCACGCAAAAATATCTGTGTCTGCGATTTGTGTTTGGTATTTTTTGGTTTGTACATTTTTTTCGGTTCTCTCGCAGGTACTCTCTGGTTTGGGGAACAATTTTCGTGTTTCGTTCCCAACTGTGTGGTATCAAAGCCATGTTTTAAAATTTCAGAAGTATTTTAGGAGTTGACAGGCAAACCAGGGAGGATAGATGGACGCGAAGCCGGTGCGCATGGTAAACCTGAACGGTACCAAAACTATTACTACTGGAGGAGTAAGATGAAGGATCTGCTATTTGTCAAGAAGTTGAATCTGTCAGTATTTGCTTCCGAGAGGCCCAGTGACAAATTCGAAGAGGACTGAAAGTTCGAGAATATACAGGTATGTAGGTACATCAGGCAGTTCGTTGACGAGAACGTGTACAACCACGTTGCCAGTATTGAGCATGCAAGGATACTGTGGGATGAGCTGGAATCTTTGTATGCGAAGAAGGCCAGGATAAATAAATTATTTCTGATCCGGATGATGATGGTTTTACGGTAAGATGGGGCATCCATTACGGATTATTTGGGTTAGTTCCAGGGTGTGGTTGACCAGCTATCCTCGATGGGAGTCAAGTTCGACAATGAGGTTCAGGGACTATGGCTGCTGTGTACATTGCTAGACTCGTAGAGACGGTATGAGTGTCTATGATCGCTTCTGCTCCGGAAGACGTGGTCAGTCTGGAGTTTGGCAAGAGCGGGGTACTAAATGAAGAGATGTCGAGACTTTCTCAGGCCACTTCATCCATATCTCACTCAAAGGCTCTTATTTCAGAGAGCACGGAAGGGGTAAAAGATGGGGTCCAGGCGATGGCAAAGACAAAAGCAGGAAAAGGTCCAAGGATCGGTACGAGGACTCAGAGTGTTACCATTGTGGCAAGAAGGGCCACATCAAGCGGAACTGTTTCGCTTGGAAGAGAGAGAAGAAGGGCGACAATGGGAAGCAGGGCAAGAACACTACAACAACGGCCTCGGCACATGGAGGCGATCTGATCATTGTAGGTGATACGGTAGTTATGAAACTCTCCTGCGATAAAAATTATTGACTGGCGGACTCAGGTACTCTAGCGCACGTATCTCACTATAAGGCACTATTTGCTACTGTCACGACCCGCACCCGGTATAGGTGCACGAGAGCGTGGGTACGTCCAGCCTACGCTGTAGAATCGGCGGTAGAACGCTGTCCAGGTCACAGTAATACTATATAACCAACACCTGTCAATGATATCCATCTCCATAAGGAGGTCAATATACATCTCACAAAATAATCTCACAATATAATCTCACAATATAATCTCACAATATAACTCAATCACAACAACTATAAGGCACGATAAAATATGGAAGGAAATGACATAGTTAAACACCATGTCTCAACATAAGGATAACTCACAGTCAAGCTGTCCAACACAAGTCTCCAATTAAACTTAACATGAGTCTAAACATAAACTGAAATAATCTCCATAAGTCTTGAAGTATAATAAATACTATCTAGGTAGTTGTGGGTAATATCTCATCTAGAGGCATAGTCTCCTCTAGGATCTCTGGTGCGTAGTCAGCATCTATACCTGGTCTGTAGTGCGTAGTGCAGAAATCCTCAAGATTCTTTGAAAAAAATATTCAGTCAGAATTGGAACGAAATACACCTCTAACAGCAGTTCCACATATATTGATAAAAACTATAACACAGTGTAAAGAAATACAAGACAGATATGAATAACTGACAATAAAAGATACTAGAATAAAGGAAATGCTGGAATAAGAAATACTGGAACATCATCATCAATATGCATCTAACAAAGAATAGAACTACAAGTACACGCAAGAACAAAGAACTGGTATGTAAGTATGTATAAGATCAAATAACTAGACATATGGAAATGCAAGATCAATCTACCAGATACATGTCAAGAATTATCTAACTAAGTGTGTGAAACATCAGTATATCATGTGATCGGCTTGGGACTATATGACTCATTATATTGATTAGCGATCATCCCCAACAAGTTCGGCTAACCATATGTAACAGCGATGAGGCATGTAAGGGTAAGGCTGCACTGACGTGAGGTGTGGGTGAGCTAATGATGCATGTAAAGTTGGGTATGATCACATAAGCTACTAATATTTCCCCATTTATCCCCAGCTAGCACGATGGATTCCAATCACGACTCCTCGTGACAGGTCTCAATGATGCCAACTCGTGTAAAGAACAGTGTCAGAGTCATGTACGCTATACAATAAGAATTATAGAGATAATCAACATAATGGAAACTGTCAGAGAATGTACTCGCCTGGGGTCCTTAGCTGGCAATACCACTATCCGGGTTCCAAGGTATCATCTGAGTGATCCCACAATCCTATAGACATATCATATAATACAATACTTCATCAGACATTACTCTAGCACACAATCAACATAATGATCTCAACAGGCTACGCTGGGGGTCATAGGTCGATGTACCTATGGGGTGTCCGTGGTTACATTCAAGTCCTCCACATAATGTGATCTAACATATACATAAATTTCTATGGGTTATAATTATAGTAGATATATGTATATACATATAATTTTAAATAGAATTTATGCCTTGTATCTATATTAAACAGGTATTAGGGAGATATATATACTATATATATACCATCACATTTAATCCTATTCTAAAGCATGTACTCTGTATATATATATACCAGTTAGGTTCGCATACGCTATGGTTATACATATATATACCAATGTACACATAGTAACCATGTACGTATACTAAATACCCATACGTACTTACGTAAGTATCGAGTTATATATCTATATACCAGTATTCAACATAACAAGTGTGAAGGCCTCCAAGGGAACTATATGTATGCGTACACGTGTAAGCAAGAAGGAACTCGAACCTGTGCGTGGAAATGAGACGATGACAATGGCAATGGTTACGAACAGGGAAGGGTCGGTCGAGTTCATGGTCTGTCGTCGAATTCCGGTCGGCACTGCTGTCACGCCCCAGTTCCAAAATACGTAGGACTAGGAACACGTAAGCATGCCAACCGTATGGATATGGCAACTCCAATATATGGAAACCAAAATCCATACGCACGCTGTAATATAAAAATCAATCCACAAGTGGTATAAACATATGTCACAAGTCATAGGGTACAATCTAAATCTCATCCACAAAAAATTAATATAAATGAATAACCAGGATCTATATAACTAGATCTCAACATAAGTATCTAAGGATGATAGTTGGATGGAAACAAATCCACTACCAACTCGAATGTAAGAGCAAATATAAAATAAGTACAACACAACAACACCATATAAGAACACCAGCTAGCAATCACGGGCTCGAAGAGAGGACATCCACGAAACATATGTAACCATCCAAATCTACGCTTCCGCAAAATACTCAAGAACAGATACACCTGACAGAGGACCAGGTCCTCAGAGGGACGTAACAAGATACAGAAAGCGAGCCAACTTGAATACAGTAAACATGTATATAATTTGAAAATAAATAAGTACGCTATACAAGACAATCTATATGAATGCAAATGAGGACAACTTTTCGACGTATGGACAAGGGTAGGCTACTCGATCTAATCCTCACAACTCATGCGCTCGTTAGTGGACATCATCAGCCGACATACCTCTGGGGTAGCGACCCTCGGACTCCATCAATCGACATACCTCTGGGGTAGCGACCATCGGACACGACCACCATAGTGCGTGCTAGTTACTACGGTTTACCAGAGTGGTTAAAAGCCCATACGCCTAATGATTGTCCTCTATGATACTAGGTGCCAAGTGTGTGTCAACATATCTAATATATAGTAATGACTGAAAGGAACTACACATGCAATAAATAAATAGAACTAAAATAAATCTATAGAAATATACTAAGCATGCAAATACTGTAAGCAATTTGGCAAGGTATCTTGCCTGGTAAGAAAGCTGCAAGGTGTACTATCTAGAAGTCAAACTCACAGGATCAAAAGCTATGGCCGCAAAATAAATATCTTCGGATGCTGAAATAAACATCACCAACGTTCCCAGAATAAGCAAAATAGCTAAAAAGTACTTCCCTTTCGTCCAATTTAGACACAGGAGCAAAACGATAATTTCGGGTCAAAGTGGGGTCCACGTGTGGCCCACTTTGCACCAAAAAGCGTGTCGAGGGTAAAAGTCTCTAAATGGAACAAACTATAGGTCAAACAACTCTAAATGTCAATACGAACCCAACGGTATGTCCAAATGTGGATTTCGATGGACCGAACACAATTTTGTCCAAAAAGTCAAATGTGGGGCCCGCCAATTGGTGATTTGGTCAACCGTCTCAGAATTGCGTAAAAATTGGGTCACAGGACCAGCATGTTACCACGAGTCCAATGGCGTAAGTTTTGTCGTAATCTGACAAGCGTGCAGTAAATGTGCGCGACTTCCATAAAAGCTACGACACGGAATGGGTCCGCGGATACGGCCTGATTTCGGTGCGCACACGCGTCCGAATAAGTTTCCACAAATTTTTACATGTTCGGTTACGCTGCATGCACCGTTCGGTATACTTGGTACATGATGGGGCGGTCCCGCTTGGCGAGGCGCGCTCCGTTTCACAACTTTTAGAAATCTGGAAAAAATGGGTTCGCGAAATTTTGTGACGAATTTTATTCTGTCCACAGTAGCTAATAATCTAGGATTATTTAACAGAAAATAAACTAGGTCAAGTGGTCTACGCATATAAAAAAGAATCATCAAATTCGGATCTCTATGGTGGGAGATACGAACTCGGCAATATGGGTGGTCACCGCAGTTTCCTGCGATCACAGAATTCGGTCTGCTTGCGCCAACTTGGACGCTATTTTCGCCTATGGTTTTGTGTTATTCGTGGTCTTCTATCATACAAATATGGAAGAGGGTTAAGGAGTGAGCATACCGGTGAAGACGGAACGACGTTTGGTTGAGCGAGTCGACGGAAAACAACTCCGGAACGTAGGTACCTCGTGTGGGAATCTGCAGTGCGCGAGGTCGGGGTCGTCGGGATTTGTTTGGACGGCCTGGCGGGGTTCCCTGGCTGCGGCGGCGGATCTCTCTAGGTCTAGATGAGAAGAGGAGGGTCTGGGATGATTATGTTTAGGGTTTTCTAAATAGGATAATATATATATATATATATATATATATATATATATATATATATATATATATATATATATATATATATATATATATATATATATATATATATATATATGAGAGGGAGAGAGAGAGAGAGAGGGTTCCGCGGCTAACTAACGTGGGGAGGGGGGTTCTTTGCTGTTGGAAGGGTCTGTGGTCTAAAGGGAAGGAATAGTTTTGCTATGGGTTGCTTTTGTTTGCTTTTTGTTGCTAACGTTTGCTATTGGATTGTTATTAGTAGTAGTAGTATTATTAGTAGTTTATTATTAATATCTTTTCTTTTCTTTTCCTTTTTCTTTTTAAATACTCATAAAAAAATTTCTAGATTATATATACTCATAAAAAAATTTCTAGATTATAATAATGTACACCGTTAGGCTAGCAACTGCTCAAGGGGTCTCCTACATGAAATAAATTCCAAAAAAATTCCTGATGGTCCCATAAATCCTCTAAGTGCCTGAACACCTAAAATAAAAATTATTAAAAATCTATTTCTCCTATTTAGCCACTAATTACTACATTTAAATTATTAATTAATAAAAAAAATTGATTTTTTTAGAAATAGCGGTTTTACAACAGCAATGCGTCGCGGCGTCGTCGAGCAGTCGGTCGACAGTGTACAGGCGAGAACCTCGGTCGACAGCGTGCGGCGTCGTTCGGCGCTCGAGCGGTGCAGTCGACGGCTCTGTGCGGCATCGTCCGGCGCAGTCGGGCGGTGCAGTCGGGTGGTGCAGTCGGTTGATGCAGTCGGGCGGTGCAGCGTGCTCTCGGTTGATGGGATCCAGGCGGCTCAGGGTCAGCGGGTCCGGTCGGTCTCCGGTGTTCAGTCGTGGAGGGTCGACAGTAGGGTGGTGGTCGGCTCAGGCCGCTCGGCTCCGACGAGTTCATGGTCTGATTTCAGCCGGTGAACAGTAAGGTGAAGGGGGTGTCGGCTGTAGCTAGGTTAGATGGAAAGAAAATAAAAGGGAAAGGAAAAAGAAGATGAATAGTAATATAAGGGGGGGATCGGCTGTACTTGAGTTGTGAATAGGAAAAAAATGAAAATTGAAGGAATAAAGAGTTTATATATATAAGGGGGACTTGGGTTTGACCTAGAAAGGAGTTGACTTGGTCAATTCCTTGGAAAAATCTTCTCATGGATACCTCAATGGTTAGGATTCGAATAAATTAAAATGAATGGTCATGATGCATCGGTTTAAGGGTCTGGATGCCTATGGTTCCAAGGGTTGATGTTAAATTAATCATTCCCAAAATTTATGGAAAATATAATAAAGGGGGGAAAATGGGTTTATAACGCGTGTCGTGTCAAACGGGTGTATACTTAATGCTCTTTTACATAATAGTACCAACAATTAGAAAATTGTATGAAATAGGTTTACTGTTTACTTAATATTAAACGCAAGAAGGGGTTCTAAAATTAGATAGAAGTACAAGGCTGGATTTACGTGGGACACAAGCATCATTTAACGGTCTGGCGTATCTAGGACAATGGTGTGAAATCAGTTGGGAGACAATTTCTAGCATAGCGTCCTAATTATCGAAGCTACGATAAATTACAACAATCAGACAATATCATAATTATTTAGATATAAGTTACTATCGTGAAATTCATTTACACATTAATTACGAAAAGACGAAAATACCCCTAATCCAAAAAGTGGGGGTGACAAGTCTACCCTCCTTAAAGAATTTCTTCCTCGAAATTTAAAATAACTAGCACAAGAACAAGCAATCAATTAATGAATTATACCTCAAGTCTCGAAGAGATATGGATACCGCTCGCGCATTTCGTCCTCTCTCTCCCAAGTTGATTCTCCTGGAGAGTGATTTCTCCATGCAACACGAACCAAGGGAATAGTCTGGTTCCGCAATATTTTCTCTCTACGATCCAAGATCTCTACCGGTTGTTCAGGATAGCTGAGTATCGGTCCAACTTTAATCTCCGAGTGTTCTAATATGTGACTAGGATCTGCCACGTACCGTCTCAGCTGCGACACGTGGAACACGTTATGCACTCCATCTAGAGCAGACGGTAAGTCCAGTCTATAGGCCACTGTACCGACCCTTGCAAGAACGCTGAAGGGTCCGATGTATCGTGGACTAAGCTTTCCTCCTCTACTTGTTTCTTCAGTTCTACCAACTCGTTGTTGTTAACTCTATAGACATGTTGCGAAATAGGTTCCGCTCCTGGTATCAAGTCTATAGAGAACTCAACATCTCTGTCTGGCGAAAAACCTGGCAACTCCTCTGGAAATACATCCAGGAACTCTGCTATAAGTGGATGCGGTAACTCTTCTTCTTCCACCCTGGCTCCGCAAAAAGTGCCTCTACTCCGCTCCTCTGCTCCTCTGGCAATCTCAAACTCTGGCTCTCCTGGTGGTCAAAATACTACTCTACCTCCGTGACAATCTATAGAAGCATGGTGTTTACTTAACCAGTCCATTCTGAGTACAATATTGTATTCCAGAAGTGGCATGACGAGTAAACTCACGCTCAACTCTCGGCCTTCTAATGACACTCTCCGATCCTTGCAACAATCACGGACTAGGATAATGCCTCCTCCTGTCATGATCTTGCAAGTCCTATCTAATGGTTCCATTTTTAAATGATGCTTAAGGGCATAAGATATAGATACGAAACTATGGGAAGTGCCAGAATCAAATAATACAAGTGCTGGAATAGAATCGAGTAAAACTAAACCTGAAATCACGTCTCCAGCTGGCTCAGCCTCCTCAGTGGTCATGGCGTAAGCTCGTCCTTGTGGTGCTCCTCTCTGTTGCTGTTGATGCTGAGCAAACCTATCCTACTGTAGTGGAAGTGGAGGTCCTCTCTGCTGCTGGCCTCCTGGTACAATGGGCACTCTGGCTGGTCCTCTTTGAGCTGCTGCTCCTCCCTGGCGAGTCTGAATAGCTGGGCAGTCCCTCAGCTGATGTGCTACTGATCCACACGATAAACAAGTGCCCAACCTTTTTTTGTAGATGTCTCTTGTATGTCCTATCTTTCCGCAATACGAACATGGGGTAGCGAGTTGATTATGCCTCTGTGGTTGCTGTTGTTGAGCATGTCCTCGAACTGGTGCCTGTTGCTGGTGTTGCTGCTGGTACGTCCTATGTTGTTGTTGTTGGAAGTGTGGACGCTTGGCTAGTCCTGTATTACCTCATGTTGCTCCAGATGTGTCGCATCCTCTCTTGGGCCTGAGGTCCAAGTCGTCTTCGGCAATCTGGGCATCCATCAGAATACCCTCAAATGTAGTAGTACGTCATCCCGAAGTACGAGACTTGATCTCCCTATTCAATCCCTTTCTGAATTTTTTTGCTCTGTCTCCTGGATCTCGAATCATCGATGGCGCAAATCGACTCAATCGACAAAACTCTGCAGCATATTCATCGACTAACATGCCTCATTGGACTAAGTCATGGAACTGACTTTCTAATGCTCCCAAGGCTACGTCAGGAAAGAATTTCTCCTTGAAGAGCTCCTTAAAGTCTTTCCAAGTAAGTCCTTCAGTGGCAAGTCTCGGCTCTGTACGATACCACGTCAGTGCGATATCAAATATCTGACTGCAAGCGGCCTCTATTTGAAGAATCTCTGAAATCTGTGATAAACGCAATTTCTTCTCTATGTCCTCTAACCATTCGTCAGCATATAGTATTCCTTCTGTGCCTTTGAACTCTCGAGGCATCATCCTCTTAAAGTCCACTATGGTACCGGGCCTCTATTGTTGCTGACCTTGATATTGCGGTTGTCGTGCTACTCTCTCCACAGCCTGGAGAGCCACCTGATGAGCATTCTCCATGCTCTCTCTCATTAGTTCGGTCTGCGCCTGGTGTGCTTCTGCTTGCACCCTCTGAGCCTCATTTTGAACACGCTGAGCTTCTGCTGTTACTCTCTGGGCCTCTAGCATGCCCTGCATCAGTGCGAACATTTGTGCCCCGTCAGCGGACACTCCTCCGAAAATCGATGTCGGTGGTGGTGGAAGGTTGTCTGTCATAGCTGGGGCAATCCTCTGTATAGGTGGAGGAGGAATCCCGTTAGCTGCAGACACTCCCACACGAACAGGAGATGTAGGAGGATCTCCCGGTATCTGTTCGTCAGGTTGAGAGGTGGCAGCCCTCTCCGAATTTGGTGCTCCCACTCCCATGGATCTAGTATTCGGCGGCATCCTGAATACAGATCAAAGAATCAATTAAGGTGATAGATATGATATTATCAAGGAAGGACAGTAAAGTGCTAAAGGAAGCAATTAATTGGAATAGCAATATGAAGTTTAGAATTTCCTAGTATGATTGAGCATACTCTCATCCTAGATCCTATTTCCTATATCCTAGCACAGGTTCGCAGCAGTACAACTAAGTTATCGCACTACCACGATATCATACAAATTGTGAAACTAGACCTGCATGGGCCACCACTAAAAATGTGTCACGACCCGCACCCGGTATAGGGGCACGAGAGCGTGGGTACGTCCAGCCTACGCCGCAGCATCGGCGGTAGAACGCTGTCCAGGTCACAGTAATACTATATAACCAACACCTGTCAATCATATCCATCTCCATAAGGAGGTCAATATACATCTCATAATATAATCTCACAATATAATCTCACAATATAACTCAATCACAACAACTATAAGGCACGATAAAATATGGAAGGAAATGACATAGTTAAACACCATGTCTCAACATAAGGATAACTCATAGTCAAGCTGTCCAACACAAGTCTCCAATTAAACTTAACATGAGTCTAAACATAAACTGAAATAACCTCCATAAGTCTTGAAGTATAATAAATACTATCTAGGTAGCTGTGGGTAATGTCTCATCTAGAGGCATAGTCTCCTCTAGGATCTCTGGTGCGTAGTCAGCATCTATACCTGATCCGTAGTGCGTAGTGCAGAAATCCTCAAGATTCTTTGAAAAAAATATTCAGTCAGAATTAGAACGAAATACACCTCTAACAGCAGTTCCACATATATTGATAAAACCTATAACACAGTATAAAAAATACAAGACAGATATGAATAACTAACAATAAAAGATACTGGAATAAAGGAAATGCTGGAATAAGAAATACTGGAACATCATTCATCAATATGCATCTAACAAAGAATAGAACTACAAGTACACGCAAGAACAAAGAACTGGTATGTAAGTGTGTATAAGATCAAATAACTAGACATATGGAAATGCAATATCAATCTACCAGATACATGTCAAGAATTATCTAACTAAGTGTGTGAAACATCAGTATATCATGTGATCGACTTGGGACTATATGACTCATTACATTGATTAGCGATCATCCCCAATAAGTTCGGCTAACCATATGTAACAGCGATGAGGCATGTAAGGGTAAGGCTGCACCGACGTGAGGTGTGGGTGAGCTAATGATGCATGTAAAGTTGGATATGATCACATAAGCTACTAATATTTCTTCATTTATCCCCAGCTAGCACGATGGATTCCAATCATGACTCCTCGTGACAGGTCTCAATGATGCCAACTCGTGTAAAGAACAGTGTCAGAGTCATGTACGCTATACAACAAGAATAATAGAGATAATCAACATAATGAAACTGTCAGAGAATGTACTCGCCTGGGGTCCTTAGCTGGCAATACCACTATCCGGGTTCTAAGGTATCGTCTGAGTGATCCCACAATCCTATAGACATATAATATAATACAATACTTCATCAGACATTACTCTAGCACACAATCAACATAATAATCTCAACAGGCTACGCTAGGGGTCATAGGTCGATGTACCTACGGGGTGCCCGTGGTTACATTCAAGTCCTCCAAATAATGTGATCTAACATATACATAAATTTCTATGGGTTATAATTATAGTAGATATATGTATATACATATACTTTTAAATAGAATTTATGCCTTGTATCTATATTAAACAGGTATTAGGGAGATATATATACTATATATATACCATCACATTTAATCCTATTCTAAAGCATGTACTCTGTATATATATATACCAATTAGGTTCGCATACGCTATGGTTATACATATATATACTAATGTACACATAGTAACCATGTACGTATTTACCGAATACCCATACGTACTTACGTACGTATCGAGTTATATATCTATATACAAGTATTCAACATAACAAGTGTGAAGGCCTCCAAGGGAACTATATGTATGCGTACACGTGTAAGCAAGAAGGAACTCGAACCTGTGCGCGGGAATGAGACGATGACGATGGCAATGGTTACGAACAGGGAAGGGTCGGTCGAGTTCACGGTCTATCGTCGAACTCCGGTCGGCACAGCAATGCGTCGCGGCTTCGTCGAGCAGTCGGTCGACAGTGTACAGGCGGGAACCTCGGTCGGCAGCGTACGGCGTCGTTCGGCGCTCGAGCGGTGCAGTCAGCGGCTCTGTTCTGCGTCGTCCGGCGCAGTCGGGCGGTGCAGTCGGTTGATGCAGTCGGGCGGTGCAACGTGCTCTCAGTTGATGGGATCCAGGCGGCTCAGGGTCAGCGGGTTCGGCCGGTCTCCGGCATTCAGTCGTGGAGGGTCGACAGTAGGGTGGTGGTCGGCTCAGGCCGCTCTGCTCCGGCGAGTTCACGGTCTGATTTCAGCCGGTGAACAGTAAGGTGAAGGGGGTGTCGGCTGTAGCTAGGTTAGATGGAAAGAAAATAAAAGGAAAAGGAAAAAGAAGATGAATAGTAATATAAGGGGGGGATCGACTGTACTTGAGTTGTGAATAGGAAAAAAAATAAAAAGTGAAGGAATAAAGAGTTTATATATATAAGGGGGACTTGGGTTTGACCTAGAAAGGAGTTAACTTGGTCAATTCCTTGGAAAAATCTTCTCATGGATACCTCAATGGTTAGGATTCGAATAAATTAAAATGAATGGTCATGATGCATCGGTTTAAGGGTCTGGATGCTTATGGTTCCAAGGGGTTGATGTTAAATTACTCATTCCCAAAATTTATGGAAAATATAATGAAGGGGGAAAAATGGGTTCATAACGCGTGTCGTGTCAAACGGGTGTATACTTAATGCTCTTTTACATAATAGTACCAACAATTGGAAAATTGCATAAAATAGGTTTACTGTTTACTTAATATTAAACGCAATAAGGGGTTATAAAATTAAATAGAAGTACAAGACTGGATTTACGTGGGACACAAGCATCATTGAACGGTCTGGCGTGTCTTGGACATTGGTGTAAAATTAGTTGGGAGACAATGGCTAGCATAGCGTCCTAATTATCGAAGCTACGATAAATTACAACAATCAGAAAATATCACAATTATTTAGATATAAGTTAATATCTTGAAATTCATTTACACATTAATTATGAAAAGACGAAAATACCCATAATCCAAAAAGTGGGGGTGACAGCTACTTACATAACAGGTAACTGTGGAGTATTAAAAATGGGCAATGGAGATGTGTCAAAGGCAGTTGCCATTGGAGATATGCATTTGAAGACAAAGACGGATGTAATTATTGTTCTAAAAGATGTTCGTCATGTCCCTGATATCCATTTCAACCTGGTGTCGGTTGTGTAACGACCAGTTCTGCTCAAGCGGACAGCCGATTCAAACTGCAAAAGTGCAATGACCCGACCCCCCCTTTGCTCGGCGAGATAACTCGTTTGAGGCAAAAGGATTTTCTGACTTGGCCCTTTAGGAGTTTCGACTTAGGCTTTCAGAGGCTTGCTAAATATCGCTCGACCGAGGCAAATCGTCGCTAAGGTGGGTGGCTATGATGAACTTGTATTTGCTTAGCCAGCACACTTAAAATATGGACGATACATTCTAGTTGCTAGGTGAATCATCCACTGCATGCTAATAAAGAATACAATACACCTAGCTAAGGGAATAATCCCAACTTGTATTGCTTGTGTTAGAATATAGAAATAAAACTTTGCTTATAAAAAGGCTCTCGTATTCTACATTTGCCATGTACAAGTAGACCCCGCTATGCCTCGAGTAGATCATCGTGTACTCTTCGTAGTGCACTGTTCACTTGTTTACACTGCACGTCCCTAGATTATGTCGCTAGACATGTCCTTTTACGATTTTATTCCTCGCTTTACCCTAGACCGTGCCAACATAAATATTTATGTTTCATATAAATGCATGCTCACCTGCTTATATGTTAACTTGTACTTGTTGCCTCGTTTTAATATTTACCACACAAAATTATGCCACAACCAAGTAATACTATATGTATCATGCATGCATCTAGTTAGCTAGAAGACTATAAAATAGCTCTTCTGTGCAATATGAACCTGCAAGTACCCAGGACCGTTAGGTCGCCAAGGAAATCCCCGAACAAGGGGAATGCATCAAGTCAAGTTGAACAATGAATGAGAATCATGTCAAGCAAGAATCAAGAATCACAGCTCATGGAGCAATGCTTGTTCAGAATAAGAATCATGGATTATCATGTCAAGATTGTGAATCTGGAAGACCAAGACTTGCATATCGCGGACAACTTGTTTAACAAGTGGATCTTCAGATCTAGTTCCATGGACGGTCTCCGGGGCACCGGGGCCGATCTGATTCGGATGGAACTCATGCAGCCTTCTTGTACGAGCTGGATGGCATCTTCGCTAACGCTGCATCACCTTTGCAGATAAAGGCTGATAGTCTCTTGTGCTTGGACGGGATAGTTTGTTGCATCTTTTGTGCTTTCGTTGTATTCTATCCTCGTCAACAACTATAACTCGTCCTTTATGGCTATGTCAGCGACCTCTTATTCATATAGATAAGTTATTCTCGCTTAGCGGTAATCCACGTGCAAGTCATTGCATCGCATCCAGAAATTGGGAAACAACTTATCGATCTTGAATATAACACACTTATGCATAATTGAACACATTGAATATCCAATGCAAAAGTGCCTCATAATCCGTGTAATCGTGCACCCGAAACAGAACCTCACTTATCCCTAGTTTTTATTATAAATGCTCGTGCTTGATTTAACTTGGTTTTTCTTGGACAAGGAAGGACGGATGGTAAGTTGGTAAGTATCACCGTGTTCCTTATATCGCACGGTGCACTGCCACACGAGCTAGGATTTCTACTATGCCATAAAACTGGTCCTAATACAAGAATAGAAAGATAACTTAATAGATGGTGCACGAAACCCTTATAACTTGTTTGGATTTATCGAGCGGACAATAAGCCTCCCCACCAATACATTCATGTACTGATAACCTACCAGATTGCTTGTAGGGTACGGAAGAACCTCGATCGGTACGGATGCCTTCTTCGTGCGTGCTAAGGCGTGAAGTTCACTGTGGAGCCTTGGAGCATTATGATCCACAACTGAAGCACATATACAAGATATAATGTTGGAATATCACTAGTGTATCATTCCATAAATGTAGCCACTTGGTACACTTTTACTGTTTCAGAGCGAGAGGCTTGAGCGACTTGTAATCTCGACCTAGCGTTGCCTGTAACACTTGTTCAATATCAATAAAGAGTTTGTTTTTATTCTATACTTGGGTTATTCAATTCTTCTACTATTGACAAATCTGTGAATTTGTTACCAATCGTCTATGCGTTTCTTATTCCACTACACTCGGATTATCTGTGCGACTCTGTGGCTTTGACCTCTTACCGCCTGTTCATATCACAGCCTTGTACGGGCGCAGCTTACGCTCATGCGGTATCACGCCCAGATGGGTCAAGCGATTATCATGTGAGAGAGCTGGCACGGTGATTCGT
Organism: Iris macrosiphon; assembly: GCA_036927795.1. Classification (NCBI taxonomy): domain Eukaryota; kingdom Viridiplantae; phylum Streptophyta; class Magnoliopsida; order Asparagales; family Iridaceae; genus Iris; species Iris macrosiphon. The sequence continues at coordinate 33,794,731 of JAYESA010000013.1, read as the reverse complement.
GCCTAGCCGAGATGGCCGATTTGCTTGTGGGAGATCGAGGTATGACATATTGGTATCAGAGCATGGGTTTACGCCTTTGGACTTTATTTTAATTTTCTCAGTTTTGAAAGCTCGTTCATGGGTTATGTGCATGCGCTCTCTCTCAATGTCCCATCAGAATGTTCCAAATAATGAGTCTAAATACTTTCAAAAAGTTGCATGTGAATGATATGATTGCTTGTACGAAATCGTAATACGAAGGCCTTTGTGCCGACCTGTGTTAGACCGTGTGAGAATAGACTTGTGCTTGAATTTGCATGTTATGTGTGAACCCGAATACCTGTATGTGATTACCCAACTGGTTAGTGTATAGAATAGAATATCGTACGAACGGTTAGCTATGCACACAGCCTTTCGGCTAAGTTGTGTTGAGTATCACGCGCCAAGACCCTTTGGTGCAAGCTAGTTTGTAATGAGATTGGAATATCGTTCAGAAAAGATAAGTCAGACTTAGAATGGCAACCGATACAAACATTATCAAATTTATCGCTTAGGCGAACATAGAGAATCATGCTTATATTTTGGGAAATAGTTCGGACGATATTCTGTGTCGGAAGATACAAATCAAATATGGTTTACTTGGATGACTATAAACAAGAATATATACGAGACTAAGATTTATCAGGCGATACCTAAGTATCATGCATGAATTCTAAGGAATGACTTGGTGAGTATGCTAGCGATTGATGCGAACACCAATTGAGTTTAATTGGATGACTAGATTATGAGTGGTGTATGGATTCTTTAGAAATATCCAAACAAATTTATAGGTCTCGTGCGATAGTTGGATTGAACGATTTGAGAATGTCTTGAATAAATGATAAGGCTTATATTGATTAGGGATTTATGGAAATGGAAATCGATATCTTGGTTAAGAAAACTTGTTAGAAACTTGAAGATCGTACAAGCAATTTCGGATTAAATCAAATGGATTAAACTTGAATAAAATATTGCTCGAATAGAAGTTAGCCTGAGGAAAAAATATTGTGGTTCGATGAAAGAGATAAGCGATAACGAATTTGGCTTGGAGATTGGAAGAACGATTTAAAAATCTAGTTCGAAAAGATAACATTCAAAATCTGTCCCAACGAGAATGATTATCCTACGAGAGCTCCGACATAGTTATTTCACGTACGTCGGGGATGATCGAACTCACAGGAACATGTTCGGTGATTATTTCAAACAAACTCGATGAATAGAACATATCAAAAATGGATAAACTTTGGCTTGAATATTTAAACTTATTTGTTTGAGGAATGCCAGAAGTAAGACTATCGATTTACCGAACGGTAATATTAAGACTATGGATTTACCGAACGGTAACATTGAAGTTGGATAATTTTGCTAGACGAATTATAATCACTGCATGAACGGACATGACTTGATGGATTTTATATATAATTTAAATGGAGCAAAGTGAAATGATAAGGTGTCTCGATCGTTTCGGAGATAACCATAACGTTCAAACATTCTTGTCTTGTGTGAGCGTAACTCTATACTCGTACATGCATCACGCCCGGATTAGGATGATTATCCAGCGGGAGCGTTGGCATGGTAATCTCACGTCCAACGAGGATGATCGAACTTACGGAAGACCGGAACGTGGCAACCGATGGATCGTCTTGACTTGTGGTTCGACACGATAAGACAAATTAGAAAATGCAAGTGAATTGGAAATATTTCATGGATAAGTTAGCCTAGAACCTGGAATAAATCACGCTTGATGGTTTCGTGAACAGATACATAAATCTTGTTGGACTACTTCGAATTTTAAACAAAAGGTTTAAAATTGAATCTTGGCTTGGTGGTCTAGACTTAGAATGTATATATGGATTCTATCGAATATACTTAAGGAGATAGACTATGCAAATCACTAGGCTTGTCCTACAACTTAGATATCGTAAAGTTTACTGAACGGACTTGACCCCTTTACAAACGAACGTGTTAAGAGAGTAGGATGATCCGTGCTTGATATTTAGAAATCTGAGTGAAACAATCTTGGATAGAATATCCTGTACAAACGGACAATGGTTTGACCTTAGAAATTGGGCAAACGACCCTGTGCCGAGTGAAAAAACCTGTGTGACCGACTTTAGCATATTGCTTGAACAAGTCATAGAACTGGGGCAGTAAGACTTAGAGTTAGACTTGGAACAATAACGTGTGCTATGTTTGATCCGAACGGATGGACACTAGTAAGTAGATCAGATAGATCGTGCTTAATGGTAGTGCAAATACTTGATTTGAATTGGAATAGAAATGACTTAGAATTTGATTGACCCTGTCGGAAGTATCCTTGTGATTTGTAAGACGTAAACCCTTGATATTTTTGTAAGTAGCTTGTCCGATTCCACTATCACTAAGTTTGGTTGAATGCATATGTTTGAGGGACGTCTTGAACGTGTGTACGATTCTAGACTCAATGATATTTGAAACTCGAGTGCAAAAGACTTCGCTATCGCTAAGTTGGTGACATGCATTTTCCGCGGTTCTCATTTGTGTCGGCCTGTTTCTCTATATTGGCCTTTTTCTCACCATTGTGGTATCTTTTTGTAGGAGGGTTTTGAGGAGCCGGTGCCTTTTCTGGAGCACTTTGTGGCGTGAACTTCTCATTCTGCACCGCTGCCTCAAAGGCTTGTATGTATGTTTTGCACTCCCGATTCATAACATCTTTTCTCAGATTATCGTTTAAGCTTTTTATGAACCGATGTGTGCGGGCTCCCTCATCAGGAATCATTGAGCTAGCGAACTTAGCAAGTTTTGAAAACTCCACTCATAATCTTCGACGGACATGTTCCCTTGCTTAAGTTCGGTAAACTCATCTTCTTTCCTCTGTCTGACAACTGGCGGGAGATAATGTGCAATGAATGCTTCCTTGAACATTCCCCAAGTGATCTTACCATCCTGATGCTTGGTGGCTAGATCTGCTTTCTTCACTTTCCACCAGTCATGTGCACATAACCGCAGCTGCATATCTGTATACGCCATCCTCTTGTTCGCAGGTATTGAAGCAAAGCTAAACAAGCTCTCTATCTTTGCGATCCAGTCCATCACCTTATCCGGCGTGGTCCTGCCTTCAAACTCCGGAGGGTTCAACTTCAGAAACTTAGCACCTTTAAAGGTAGACTTCCCGGCCGCACGACGAGGCTCGTTAGTTTTTGCTAATCCTGCTCCTTGAGGCATGGTCGGGGCATTCACAGGTGTTGCAGTAGTTTTTGATGTACCACTATGCACTACTAGTGTTGTCATAATCTGAGTCAGGGACTCAAGTTGTTGTTGTTGTGCCAAGGCTCTAGCATCATCTCGTTGCTGCTGAGCTTCAAATCGTTCCTGTTGTGCAGCATGATGATCATTTTGATTCTGAAATATTGCAATCGGCCTATCAATTTGATCATCGCTCACGCTTTTTGCGCACGATGTCTCAGGATTACTAGCACCTGCTTTGTCATCTCTGCTGCAAAAGAGAGTAGCTTGCATTAGTCTCATAACGTATTATGGACTTATTTTATGGGACGTTGGGTTTTTATACTCTTAGGGACCTTTCATACTCTCGATTTACTTCTTATAGATTCGAAAACAATTTTTTGAAATTCGGGACTTTTGAACCGTTTGAAAATTTATATCATTTTTGAAAACGATATTTGAAGAGGCCAAGGGCGTAAAGCCGTGCTCTGATACCACCTGTCGCGCCCCGATCCCGTAGGGGCCGATCATCCTCGCTTGGTCCCTACGGGACCGCTCATCCTCGCTTGGGCGCGATCCCGTACAAGCCTAAGTTGCGCTTGCACCAGGCAACGTACCTGCACAAGACACAAGTTAGACAAAAATATACATATATAGGCACAGAGTAAAATACAGAGAACAAGTTGAACATATTTGATAGGCACAATTTGCATATGAATAACTTATGAATCAATATAGGCATCAAGTGTTAGGTATGCAAGAAGGTAAACCTAGCATGCTCCCGAACTATGTGATGGTCCATGGGTAGCCCATGATTAGCAGCGGGGACCAAGGTTCAGCACTTCACTAGCACACGCATGGGTCGGCGGCTGTGACTCAAGGTTCAGCTCTCCACCAACACACACGAGTACTAGCAGCTGTGACATCATGGAATCCGCACAACACTAATAGACATATTGCCCCCACTAGACCCCCTTACGAGCCGTATACCTCAGGGCGATCCAAAAATCTCTTTCGGACCGAGCGATTCCCAGTGCCCCAGGAACCGTTCGAGAGACAAGACCTTGTGCACAAGTTGTCCGAGACCAATGCATGACATAAAATATCTAACAGATATAATAATATAATGCACAGTTCTAAGCAACAAACACACAAATTCCATCTCTTTATTCTTATTCCACATATCACATTCGAAACATAGGGACTTGCCATAAATCAGGTTGTGCAGCATAGGGGCGAAGAACATGCAACATAATTTGATAGCAAAAGCATAATTCTAATACTTTAAGCATGCAGTTCATTTCTTTAGCTTATCTTTTTAGTAAGGCAACATTTAGTGAACTAGAAATTCTTTATTAGGCATGCAGACTAAAGGATTCATCGAAGGGCCTAAGCCACTCACCTAATGAATCGAACGAGAGGATGGGGAAGCCTTAAGCGACATTCACTCTTTAGTTATGCATCCTGAAAATACAATAATACTTGGTTAGCATACTTCGATCTCTTTCCCTTACGATTCAAAAAGAACGCGCAAGCAAGAAGGCAAAATCATGAAAACCAAGTCATCGAAAGCAACTCAAAACACAAAGCAACACAAAACCAAGAAGCAAAACAACCAACGAAAACTCTTGGACTTATTTCAATAGAAGCCGTCCGATTAATTCGAAGGGTTCATTGCACTTCATCCGTGTTGATTTGGCGGTAAGGTTTCCCTGAGACTCGATTTTCAACCGAGTCGAAGCAGCTTAGTGTTCCATAAGTAACCGTTCAGAGCGGGACGTTACATATTTCCTTAATTTTGAGGATAAATTTTTTTAAGGTGGGTAGGATTGTCACGCTCACATTTTCAATCAAGGATAGTTTGGTAATTGACATGTGTATTTCTATTTTAGGATTTATTGTATTTAAATATTGTACATGTGGATTATTTATTTGTTGTATTATTTAATTCTTGTTAGATGCTAGATTATTTTAAACTTGTGTAGTGGACCTAACCATTTAATTAAATGCATGAACCTAACATTTTAGTTTAGTTTAGATTGAGCCCATGAATTAGGCCCATGTATTATGAGGATGAATTAATTAGTGAAACCATTAGACTAGAACCTACCCCCTTAATTAATTTCTTCATGAGAGGCCCCAAGGGATATTTTGGACATTTCACAAGACTTGAGGAAGGGGTATATGGCCGGCCATTAGAGGGAGGAGAGAGAGTCTCTTATTTATTTTTCTATTGCATTTAGATCTACATTTTTTCCTTTCCAATTTCCTTCATTCTCTCATCATTTTCTCACCAATTTCTTCATAAATTTCTTTCCTATTTCTAAATTGAGGCTACTACAACAAGGATCTATAAGAATGAAGCAAGGTTCTACAAGAAGGAGACCAAGATCTACAAGGAGAAGCTATATTTTTATATTTGGGGATTTTCAATAGGAATCCATCTTTCAATAGGTATATTTTAGTTTTTCCTATTGTAATAGGTTCTAAATCTGCCATAAAAAATTACCCCACATGCATAGGCTACCCATAGGATTTGGTTTTATGTTCATAGGAGACCTATGGTGGAAGTTATGTGTATTTTTGCGTCAATTTTGGGATAATTTTAATATTGGCACATGTGGTATTTGTCAATTGGTCAAATAGATCAATATGACATGTGAATGGTTGTTTGTGACTAGTGTCGTATCCACAATTGGATACGTTTAGGCCGTATCTCGTCAATTTGACGATATGGGTTAATTTTGGGAGTTTTTCTTCGACACGGCGAATTGTGCATATCACTTCTTGACACGGACACATAGTTGTTATTATTATTGTTCGTATAGTGCATAATTAGTATTCTAGACTTGCTCGTGTCCTTCAGGAAACGTTTGGTTGTGTGGTGGAGCCGTGTCACAAGCGTATCATAGAATTAGTTTGATATGAGTGCGGTGCACTCTACGTGTTTGCTTTATTGCCTTTATTCTATATGTACTTGTGTGTGTGTGTGTGTGTGTATATATATGCTTATGAGTTTATGTACATAGATAGATGTATATATATCTATATAGCTATATGTTTTGGCATATTTATATGTGTATGTATGAGTATTTATATAGATATATAAATATGTGTATAGGTTGTTATGTATATGTGTTTAATTATATCTATATGTATATATGTATTAGTGTTTACATATATATATATATATATATATATATATATATATATATATATATATATATATATATATATATATATATATAGATGAGTAGATATTAATACATATAGATAGATTTATATATATGTACATAGAGACGTGTGTGTATATGTATGTGTATTTGTGTATGTGTGTGAGGAGGACTGCTCGAGCACAACAGGCACAGTGGCAGTGAGTAGTCAATAGCAGAGATGAGCTGCTCGAGCAGCACTGTGCAGACTGAACACAACAATGTGTGCACAATGGCAGCAACCTTGGGTTGCTCGAGCATCAGTCGAAGCAGCAGCTCGGACACCCTGCAGCATCAGCTACAAAGGAGAGAAGGAATGGCAGTTTTGCAACTACAGAAAGTTCAACCCCTCGAGACTGCTGTACAGCGTCAGCAACTCGGGCAAGGAGCAGTTGCAACTAGGCAACACATTGCAGGGTATCAATCTCAGTGCTGTCTCGACTGTGTAGCAAAGGCACAAGATTCAGTTATGCACACTGGCAACAGCTAGCTGCAGCCCTTGCATAGCTCGTGCACACATGGAGTATCTAGTATGCATCAACAGGCACAGCAAGATCAACAGTATCAGGTATCGAATTGGGTAGCTAAGCACTGTATCAGTGATAGGTATCAGTGAGAGCATTCAACAACTGTGCAGTATATGTAGAGTGCAATATCAGGTATCAGCAACTGTGCAGTATCTGCATAGTACAGTTTCAGTATCAGTTCTAGTATCAACTAGGTTATTAGCATAGTTAGGTAATGGATTAAGGTAGTTAGGTAATGGATTAAGGTAGTTAGCTAATAGTTGGTTTAGTTATTTAGGTGTTGGTTTAGTAGTGTATTCTTAGTTAGATTCTAAACTATAGTATTTACGTACTAGTATGTATTATGTGAATAGTTAGTAGTTAGTATAAATAAATAGTTAGTTAGATGTACTTGTTATATGATAGATGGTTATATATATATATATATATATATATATATATATATATATATATATATATATATATATATATATATATATATACATACATATATATATATATATATATTATAGCACTTAGTATATATTAGTATATTGGTTGAGGGTTATATATGTAGTAGTTATTTGATGAGGTTTTGAATTACCTTGGGATACCAAGGTAATGTCAAGTTAATGGGTCGATACCAAGGTATTGGATTTGGGTATCGAAATAGGTTATGATACGCATTGGTGCAAGGCCAAGGTATCCTATATTTTATTGATTTGTTAAGTACTATATATATATATATATATATATATATATATATATATATATATATATATATATATATATATAAGTGTATATCTATAAATTACTATTTTTATATATTTAAACTTGCGTATCTTAGGATACGGTATTTTGGTGTGTTTTATAGTATCTTAGATTAGCTAGTATAGCTTAGTTTCATAGCGTATTGACCTAGTGTCTTAGTGTTAGACTCTTGCAACCTAGAATTAGCCGGTTTGACTTAGAAATGGCTTTATGACTTAGAATTGCATTAATTTAACTTATTTTTATTTCTCGAATCTTGTATTGATGCAAAATATCATATATAGGTCTGTGTGGCACCAGTTTGGGCATCGAGAGACACACCTTGCTCAGGACTTCAGGAGAGTACATTTTTCTGTTAGTTTTTAATTCATAATAGTGTATATATGCATGTTCTAGAATTATATACTTGATTTCGACATAGTGATTTCACGGACTTGTACTACATGAATCCTGTCAGGAGATGTTATCCCCTATCATGTTCAGCGGGTACTCATATACATGTATTTTATCATGTAGATTGGGTATTGATTTACATTCGTGTTTATACACTGCTCGTGTTCAGTGTGCTTATTCGTGTACACACACTGCTCATGTTCAGTATGATTATATTCGTGTACACCCACTGCTCATATTCAGTGACCATATTCGTGTTCATAGCGTGTCATGATTGGATCTATTGGTATTAGTTGGGGTTGTGAGAGTATGAGTTGATTATGTGATCAAATCTCCTTTGTTAATCGTGTACATTCGGATTACATACCATATTTGTAATCATCTTACCTTATTGATCATGTTCACCCAAACCGATCACATAATGAACTTGTATTCTGAGGCACATTAGTTATATTGCAGTTATTTTATCATATTGTTGATATTTATATTGTTGTTCTATATTCTCGTACATTACCTGTATATCTATTGTTCATTCATTCATATGTTAGTGATCTTGTATTTTATTTCTATTATCTGTTTTATATGCTCGATTATGTTATTAAAATTTCTTTCAGAGGTATGTACTTTGCTCTAATCCTGACTGGATATGTATTTTTCCAGATGAATGGTTTATAGAGCAGTGTCCCACATTCTACGGGCCGCAGGATGGTGTACCTATAGAGGATACTCCTATAGACCAGGAGGACTTAATTGCAGAGCCCAATAAGGTCTAGTTATTTGTGTTGGCATGTATTAGACTATTTGTTGAGATTCACAGTTGTATATTATTTTAGATTGTGGATTGTATCTTATTCTTTCCTTCGCTATTACATTCGTGCTTTATCTTTACTAGTTTGTTTTGTGATTGAGATTAGCTATACTTGTGAGATACCATATTGTTCCTCCGTTTGGAGTTGAGATGATTGACAGGTACATTATTATATTATCGAGATGTTAGATAGTTAGAAATAATCCAAACAGTGTTCTACCGCCGATGCTACGGCATAGGCTGGGCGTAACCACGTACTCGTGTCCGAATATCCGGATGTGGGTCATGACAATTCGTGACCATCGTACGATATTCTATACCTTGTACGGGAGAGATGGCCATGCCCGTCTCCGTATTCCGGTATTGGGCCACGACATATGCCATAGGAGGGTTCCTAATGGTCAAATCTCCTTCTCCAATGAATTGGAACCTATAATGAAGGTGAATTAGAATTGTACCCATTGGGAGATAGATTCCCAATGAATTGTTCCCACGGACACGATCCGGACACAATCTTCTTGCTAAATCTTCTTCTCCAAGTACTCCTTGCTACTCCAAGTTCTAACGCTCTTTGAGTGGTAAAAATAAGAGAGAATGTGAATGAATTAAGGGAGATTGATAAAGGGATGAAGTAAATTAGGGATCTAAGAATTTGGGGATCTAGAAATAAGTACAAATGAAGAGGGGGGAGAGAGAGAGAGAGAGAGAGAGAGAGAGAGAATAGCCTCTTTATAGTGGTCGGCCCCTTTCTCCCTCTCCAAGTCACCATTAAATGTCTAAGTTGCCCCTACATGAAGAATTATGAAAAATAATTAAGGATGGCTATTTTGGAAAGTTTCTATACTAATACAAATTAATCTTATCCTCCTATTTAATTAGAGGGAATGGGTCTTAGGGGCCTAGTCCATGTTGGGCTCAATAAATTGTCATGATAAATCTAATTGGGTTCACTAGTGTCAAGTCTAAATAATAGGCTAGCCCACTAACTATAAATAAATAATACAAGGCACCAAATAATTATATAGCACACTAAATAATATTTAATTCCTAAAATAATATAACTATGTCAAATTACTAAACTACTCCTATTTAGAAAAGTAAGGGTTGTTGACACAAAGTGGTCAAAGTCAACATGATTCTGATAATCGTCAAATATCAGATCGAAAACACAGATAAAGCAGATACTCGATGCAAAGCATATCAACTCCGTCAGTACTAAAGTCAGACTCTGCAACAGCTATTAGTTTCTATTCCAATGTAATCTTTTATTTATTTGAGTCTAGGACTGATGTAAGCTGAGTTGCACTGACAAAATCCCAAGTACTTATACCCAGATACCTAGTCCACTCAAATGAACCAAAAAAACTATCCACCAAATTAGGCCACATTTATTTACAAAGTCTACTATACTAAAACACCGAACTCGGGCCAAACTTGGACCAAACTCGGTTACCCTTTTCAACTAGTTTAATAGCTCCTATTTTTTTGGCCCAACGGTTAAAAATTTGAATTAAATCTCATCCGAATTCTGGCCGAATTCTGTTTGCCTACACCCTATAAATAAGATTGGAATTTTTCATTCTAACAACAACTTAATTATTCTTAAGTCTTCTATCTTATTGTGAGCAAACCCTTAAGCCTTAACTTTCCCATCTAAAGAGCAACTCCTTAGCCTTCCTAGTGCTAAGTGCGATCTCAGTTTAGAAGTCTTCTGAGTTGTAAAGAGCTTTGTTCCATCAGTTACTCTCTCTATCAAGCTGTGAAGTTGCGAGACTTCGGATCAAACCTCGTGGTTGTAAAAGAAGTGGCAAACCTTCAGATCAAAGCTTGTGATTCAATATTGGTGATTATAGTGGATACAACTCCGAGCTTGAGTTCTCGGGACTGGACTAGTCCTCTCAGAGAAAAACCAGTATACATCTTGGTGTTTGTGTTTGATCTCTCTCACTCTATTGCATATATTCATAACACTGCTAGTATTATTACTTACACATGAGATATATTCTAACGGCTAGTAGTTGATCATCATTGCATGCCATAGAATTATATTTTAACAGGTAATTTTATTCTGCTGCATACATACACTCTATTTACCCCCTAGAGTTTCCATACACGGTCCCACAATTGGTATTAGAGCAGATACTCTTACATTGAAACTATTACTGATATAAATTGCTCCACAATTGGTATTAGAGCAGATAGTCTTATATTGGAACTATTACTGATATGAATTGCTCCACAATTGGTATCAGAGCAGGTACTCTTATATTGGAACTATTACTGATATCAATTGCTCCACAATTGGTATCAAAGCAGGTTCTCTTATATTGGAACTTTTACTGATATCATTTGCTCCTCAATTGGTATCAGAACTGGTACTCTTTATATAGGAACTATTACTCATAATCAAAGCAAGTTCTCTTGATTACCGGATTAACATCCAAAGAGTATAAAATATGGAAACAACAAGATCACTATTTTCCATCAATGGTGAAAGCTAACTCCTTGATAAAACACATATTTTTAACAGCACTAAGTATTTATTTTAAAAAATACATATGAGTGCTTTTCTAAAATCTCTTGGCTTTAACTTATGGACTTATGTTACTAATGGTTACAAAAGAGTTGACAAAGAAGATAATGAATATACCGAAGATGAAAAAAAATAGTAAGCGATGATGCAAAGGCAATGTATATGCTCTACTGTACTCTAGGAGAAGACGAATTCAAACTTATCTCCAAGTGCAAAATATCATATAAGATATGGAAAATGCTGGAAGCAACCTATGGAAACAACGAAGAAGTTGAAGAAGAACCTCATGATGTTCCAAGCTTGTATCAAAATGAAGAAGCTACATATACAAAGAAAGATGCAAACATTCTGTGCAATAATGATGAAAGCAAGGAAGAAGATATTGTAAACTTATGCCCAAACGAAAGTCCAGTAATCAATGCAAGCATCCAGTACGAGAATGACAAAAACCTTCAACATACGACATACTTGTGCTTAATGGTAAGCAAGGTAAATAATGACTCTCTAGCAAAAGATATTTCGTATGATGAATTATCTGATACTTTTAATGATTTGTTTGAAGACTATAATAAGCTTAGAAATAACTATAAGCAAGCTCAAAAAGATATCAAATCCTATCATCTTAAGAATGATCAGCTTATTTGCTTACTTAAGGAAGCTAGAGAAAACTCATCTTCTGATGAATCAATTAAAATCTCCAAACTTGAGCTTAGCTTACAAGAAGCTCTTGAATGCTTTGATTAAAACAAACAAGAAAATGCTAAACATAAGGAGGACTTAAAATAATAAAATGAGAAGTACTCAAATGCCTCGCTTAAGATAGATGCTCTTACTGCCAAATATGATGATTTATATGTCACCTCTAAAAAGTTAGATATTAGATTGGAAAAGCAGGTCATACAACCTACTACTCAGTCTAACACGAGACACATGGCTAAACAAAAGAGCACTCACAACAAGACACCAGTAAGCAAACCAAATGCTTTACACTATCATGCATGTAGAACATAACATACTTCACACAATCATGCATTATATTACAAATATCCACGCAAGATATGTCACACTACTTCACATACTCATCCTTCTATACCCAACACAAATGTCTATGTTATATGTCATTATTGTGGTTTAAAAGGACACATCACACATCAGTGTAAGGCTAGAAAATTGGTTGATATGAATATGTATAAGTGGATTCCTAAAGCTAACAAATACGGATCCAAATCCAGGATACCAAAGTTTTGTTCTAATCATATAGGTGGAACGATTTGCAGCAAGATGTAATGGTAAAGGAGAAAGTTGGTGATTGCAAAAAGCTAAATGGAGATTCTCATAAGCAATTGCACCAACAACGAAACATGACTATTAAGTCATTATGATTTGTCATAATATCTCATTATGGGAGAGTTTTTCCACTATGATATATTGACAAAGGGGAAGAAATAAAAAAATTTGATAACAAATATGATAACAAAATGTTTCGATTATAGCTGATGCCATTCACTATGCTCCCGTTCAAAGGAAAGAACTACTTACGGGGGAGATTTTTCTAAAAAGCTAGTTTATAATGGAAAGATCTACGTTCAAAGAAACCTTGTCTATGTTTTAACTATTTGCATCAAAGGCTACATCAGACTCACCATATGTGTATTTTGGCATAGTTTGTCAATTATCATAATGGGGGAGATTGTTGACACAAAGTGGTCACAGTCAACCTGATTCTGATAATCGTCAAACATTAGATTAAAAACACAGATGAAGCAGATACTCGATGCAAAGCATATCAACTCCGTCGGTACTAAAGTCAAACTCTACAACAGCTATTGGTTTTTATTCTAATGTAATCTTTTATTTATTTGAGTCTAGGACTGACGTAAGCTGAGTCGCACTGGAAAAATACCAAGTACCTATATCCAGATACCTAGTCCACTCAAATGAACCAAAGAACCTATCCACCAAATTATGCTACATTCATTTACAAAGTCTACCATACTAAGAGACCGAACTCGGGCCGAACTCGTGCCGAACTCGGTTACCCTTTTGGTATAAAATCAACCAGTTCAATAGCTCCTAATTTCTTGGCCCAACGGTTAAAAATTTAAATTAAACTCCATCCGATTCTGGCCGAATTCTGTTTGCCTACACCCAATAAATAGGATTGGAATTCTTCATTCTAACAACAACTCAACCATTCTTAAGTCTTCTATCTTATTGTGAGCAAACCCCTAAGCCTTAACTTTTCTATCTAAAGAGCAACTCCCTAGCCTTCCTAGTGCCAAGTGCGATCTCGGTCTAGAAGTCTTCTGAGTTGTAAAAACTTTGTTCCATCAGTTACTCTCTCTATCAAGCTGTGAAGTTGTGAGACTTCGGATCAAACCTCGTGGTTGTAAAAGAAGTGGCAAGCCTTTGGATCAAAGCTTATGATTCACTGTTGGTGATTATAGTGGATACAACTTCGAGCTTGAGTTCTCGGGACTGGACTAGTCCTCTCGAAGGAAAACTAGTATACATCTTGGTGTTTGTGTTTGCTCTCTCTCACTCTATTACATATATTCATAACACTGCTAGTAATATTACTTACACATAAGATATATTCTAACTGCTAGTAGTTGATCATCATTGCATGCCATTGAATTATATTTTAACAGATAATTTTATTTCGCTGCTTACATACACTATATTCACCCCCACTCTAGAGTTGCCATACACGGTCCCATAAGGGTGACAATCTATCATTCCAACATTTATAATTGACGAAGACAGCAGCATACAGTTTTTTTTTTATCTTAGTTCTTTTTATTAGAGCATCATTGATTGTGATGACATAACAAAAGAATAAAAATGAGTTATTTTGGTAAGGAGTCGAGATAAAGGAAAAAAAAGGTCAAAGCCACTCACTGATTAAGAAATTATCGAAAGCCAGAGAAAATTCTTACGCAACAGTCAAGCATCACATATGCTTCCTCATGCAATTGTACTAACAAAGGTTCAATAAGCAAGGAATGGAAATCAACCAACTAAAATCCAACAACTAAATCCATCAACGAATGCCAACAAGTAGAAAGCATTAAACGAAAGGCAAAATAATAAAAATAATGCAGAAGAGACTCTTATATATAATCCATTCTTCCAAGCACGATTCAGTGGATTTTGGACTCGATTCCAACATAAAATAATCTATATATTGAAGAGTGTCTCAGTTTATTTGTCCGGATCAATCGATACCGAAAAGATTTTTCAATATGTGTCACGCCTCGATCTCCCGCAGGAATCGGTCGTCCCCGCTAGGTGCGAATCACCGCGCCAGCGCTCCCGCGGGATGATCTTTTCCATCATGTCGTGATGCCGTGTGAGCCTTGAGTTGCGTCAGCGCAAGGCAAATACCAAAACGGCCGTTGATAACTAGTTCACCAAGTCAATGTAGCAGAAGCATAAAATAAACACAAGTATGATAAATAAACAAGCTCTTTATTGAATAATGAATAAGGTTACAAGTGGCGCTAGGCCAGGATTACAAGTCGCTCAAGCTCTCTCTCTCTCTCTCTCAAACAAAAAAGGCGTGCCAAGCGGCTTACAACTTGGGATGATACATAGGCGATGTTCCAACATTATGTCATGTATATGTGCTCCAGCTCCGGATGCAACACTCCAAGGCTCTAGAGTGAACTCTATGTCTTAGCACGCACGAGGGGACATTCTGCACCGAACGAGGTTCTCCCGCACCCTGCAAGCAATCTGGTGGGTTATCAGTACATGAATGCCCTGGTGAGGAAGCTTCTCGCCCGCTCGACAAATCTAACACGTTCTATTAGTTCCGTGCACCAACTATTAAGTTATCTTTCTAGTCTTGCCTTAGGATCAATTTTATGGCATAAGATACAAAGCATAACTCGTGTGGCAGTGCGCCGTGTAATATACGTGAAACACGGTGATACTTACCAACTAACCATTTGTTTGTCCCTGTCCAAGTATAAAACCAAGTTAAACTAAGCACGGATATATATATATATATATATATATATATATATATATATATATATGCCAGGATCACATAACGAACATATGTATGCTACGAGCATGTTTCTAAATCAGGTGCATGATATACACAAATTATGATACTCATATTACTTTGTGACATGTTATGCAAATGCGTTATACTCAGGTCGTACAGATTTCTCAGATATCTTATACTCATTTTACACAGGCTTGTTATACTTGTATAGGCATGTTATACTCATATTATTTCAAATGTGTTCAAAGCTTCAGATTATGTGGTTCAATTAATGTTCTGCACGCAGAGTGCGTCGTACATTTATTACTTGCCACAAGTTCATACGAGCCCATATGCGGGTTGTCGCCATATATAAAATATACTTAATGATACATAGCACTCTATTCCCTCTAATGTGCTGTCTGTGACTCTCTTTTTGAATTAGGATATTCCCTTAACACGTGAGGGAGCAAGTCATGCAGGCAGTCTAGGTTGATTAGAAAGATTGGTCGTATGACCTGATGAGCCACCGTGGACAAGTTATAGTCTCGGTACGGAAATTAGATGCAACGCAGGTATCAAGCCCCGCTACACGCATTTTTGTCCGAAGCAAACGACTATCTGAATGTTCCTGACCGGTTCGGATCGGCCCCGGTACGACCAGTGTACCTTCCACAGGAACCATAAGCATGTGCACAGGTAGTCCATGACCATTGACGATCAACACTAAGCTTTTATTATATGCAATATTTTAAGGCCTTGAATGAACATAACTACTTGATACAGTGTGAATGCATATACTCGTTCAAAAATCTCATAATCGGGTGTGTTCCATTCAATGCACCATTTATGCTGATATTTTACTACTTATTGTAACTCCCATTTTAGGAGTTGCCTTGGCAACCCAACGGTCCCGAAGACTTTCCATGTTTCTATTATTTGGCTTGAAACAACTATTTTGATAGTCTTTCTGCCACAGGTAAGTGAACTATGATCTGTGTTGTGCTTCTATATCGAGGCAATATCTACGTGACGAGCATTTCAAGACACATGAAGCAATATACTTGAAGGAATATATAAGAAACAAAAGTAACGCTACGAGGGTAAGGTTATAAGAACTGTAAAGCGAGCATACTATTCCGTTCAACCGATCTACTTCCATATTTTATGCAAAAAGATATAATATGGAATTATTCTCTTAGCTAGGTGTGTGATATTCTTTATTAGCATGAAATGGGTGATTCGTCTAGCGACTAGCATGTATCAACCATATTTTTAAGTGTGCAGGTTAAGCAAAGACAGGTTCATCGTAGCCACCTACCTTAGCAATAATTCGCCTCGGTCGAGCGATACTCTGAGCGAGCCTTTGAAAGTCTAAGTCTGAACTCCTGAAGGGCCAAGTCTGGAATCTTTTGCCTCGAACGAGTCTTCTCGCTGAGCAAAATGGGTCGGGTCATCACACTTACACCGTTTGAATCAGCTCTCTGCATTGATACGGAGCGGGTCGTTACATTATACACCACTCAAAATAAGTCTCATTCTCGAGACTTCCTAAGCGCAAATGGTTCTATCGCACACTATCGAATCTAACTCAAGCATATAAATCTGTATCATTAGATCTGTTCGAACACAACTTCCTACTCGCTTCTCATTTTATGTCACGTGTGTGCTGGGTCTGTGTCATTGAACGACTCTATCATTTAATCCAAGTTCTGACTCGGTCTCTACTGCGCCTTAGCGCGGAACATATATCGCTTAATGCAGCGTATGTTATAATCCATCTCAATGATGATCTAGGGCTGAGGCAAACTTATTCAATTTGTTATACTCGTCCATGCGAATATAATATATTCACTTGCGCTAGCATTCGATATCAGCATATAGTAAGTCTGGATCATACACATATTCAAGGCATCCCTCTAATATATGCATGTCAACCAACTTAGCAATAGTGAAGTCTTTGCACTCGAGTTTAATATATCACTGAGTCTTAGATTGTGCACAGGTTCAAGGCAACCCTCAAACATATGCATTCAACCAAACTTAGCGATAGTGAATTCGGACAAGCTACTCGTAAAAATCTCAAGGGTTCTCGTCTTACGAATCATAATGATACCTCTAACGGGGTCAATCAAAATCCAAGTACTTTTCAATCTCACTCAAACCAAGTATTGCACTATCGTTAAGAATGATCTATTTGGTCAACCGACTAGCATCTAAGTCTTATTATCTATTTTGTTCATGTTAAACAAAGTGTACACTTATCGACCCAAGCCTAACTCTAAGTCTTGCTGCCCCAAATCTATGGCTTGCTCAAGAAATATTCTAAAGTCGGTTACAAAAGTTCTTTCACTCACCACAGGGTCGTCTGGCTAATCACTAGGTAACCTCATAAGGTCATAGGTACAAGTTTCAAGCACACGATCCATCGTACAAATTTATCATACGATGCTCGCCCCAATTCCTAAGGTCAAACCATTATTCTTTCATACGGGATATTCTATCCAAGCTCATTTCACTCAAATTTCTAAACATCGAGCACATATTATTTTATCCATATCAACACGTTCGTTTATACGGGATCAGGGTTCATTTAGCAAAATTATTCCTAAGACACGTTCGTTCAATCAAATCCATGATATATCCACGTCGTAGGTCAAACCCATTAATTTGCATAGTCTATCTTCTCCATTACGTTTGATAGAATTCACCTATCCATTCTTTTCTAAGTTTAGACCACCAAGTCATAATCCTATTCTAAATCTTCGATATAAATTATAAACTCTAAGTCGTTCGACAAGATCTATGTATCTGTTCATGAAATCATCAAGTATATCTTACTTCACGTTCTAGAATAACTCCTCCTCAAAATACTTTGATTCA
This sequence comes from Iris macrosiphon, assembly GCA_036927795.1. Lineage (NCBI taxonomy): Eukaryota > Viridiplantae > Streptophyta > Magnoliopsida > Asparagales > Iridaceae > Iris > Iris macrosiphon. The sequence continues at coordinate 33,776,409 of JAYESA010000013.1, read as the reverse complement.
TTTATATCATGAAACTCGTCTTATCGTGTCAAACCACAAGTCAAGACGATCCTTTAATTATCATGCTCCAGTATTCCTCAAGTACAATCATCCCTATTGGACGTAAAATTATCATGCCAACGGTCCTACGGGATAACCGTCATAATTCGGACGTAACGCATGTACGAGCATGGAGTTTCACTCCTATAAGACAAGAACGTCAAACGTTATGGTTATCATCAAATGAACAGACACCTTATCATTTATACTTTGCTCCATCCAAGATATATATCCTTTAAGTCATGTCTGTTCAGGTCATGATCATAATTTATCTAGCAAAATCATCCAACTTCAATATTACCGTTTGATCAATCAGTAGTTTACTTTTAACATTTCTCAAACAATTAAGTTCAAATCCTCAAGCCAAAGCCTATCCAACTTTATTATGTTTCATTCATCGAGTTCATTTATAAAATCTTTGTTTGATAATAAACGAAAGAAATGAAACTAGGCTTATACAAAACCCTTTCTTTGGTTTACAAACAAGAAGTACAATTAATCCTATATGAGGATGTTAAGTACAAAAATTTAATCTGGGTAAATATTGCTATAGGAGTCTGATCTGCGGTCGATCACTTTGTCCCTTGGACCACACGATGATGAAGAAGTGCTGTAGAAGAAGGAATAGCTTCAAAGATTGTAAGAGGGAGTGGATGATCGATGCCAAGATCGTCGATCCCTACTCTATGTCTGTGCTCTGGATTCTTCTCTCTTCAATTTTTCGACCTCTGTCTCTCAAAGATTAAAATCCGATCCCAATAAAATTTGACCTCTGACCTCCATGGACGGAGGTATCTATTTATAGGTGTAAAAACTGAACAGCGGAGAGAACCGCACCTTTTATGCGATGGTTATCATAACTGTTACCCACGTATAAATGATCCTCTGAATAAGCGTGTGACACGTGTCCCATTAAGAGATAATGCGTATGACTGCTGCGAAGATCACGGCATACAAGCCACGTAGGTAATTGCCCCTCGCGTAGAGATGATTGGCGTAGAAGCCAAATAACTATCTCGTTGGCATAAAAACCAAATAGCTGTTCTGATGGCATAAAAGCCAAGTAGGCGTAGAAGCCCAGTGGGCATAGAAGCCTGATGGTGCATAGATAGGTTGTCGGTGTAAAGGTAACCAGTCATTCCTCCTAGACTGAGGTCTTGAGCGTATTCTGAATCAAATAGCCTTATCATGCACCAATGCAAATATAGCTTGAGTTGGCGTATTCTGAGGAGATAGCATACGTCGTACTCCTATAGTTGAAAATAGTCAGGTTGGCGTATTTCAAGGATATAGCGTACAGCGCGCTCCTATAGCTGAAAATAGCCTGATGGCGTAATATGCAGAGATGCTGATGTGGACGTATTAGCCATAATTATGGCTTACCCAGTCTTTGAAAGTAGAACCAAATCTTGTGCATTAAATGCAGAGATCTGCCCCCATCACGCGCATTAACTGCAGAGACGTGCCTCGAGCTCTGTACGAAGAGCAGCTTTTGATGTGGCAGTTCGTCTCGTCTCCTGCTGAGCATAAAAGCTTACGTCTGCTTGTGTAAAACTAGGCAACGTATTTCCTTGAATGCGTAAAAGCAATTTGTATCAAGAAAATGTCACTAAACGACAGTCTGGGTCTCTGTGCCGAATCATCATTACAGCCGTCGTCTGGGTAGTCGTGCAGTACTCTTTGTCAGGAGTCAGGTTCACTGCATGATCTGACAGGTTCGTTCGAAGAATATGAAGAGTTCCTCGTACAACTTCCTACTGCATTAAAAGCGAGCAGGTTTTACGCCAAAGTGGCGATATAACAACCTTTTTATGCTGAAGCAGTCTGAAAATACTGCATTATGCGGGTTGTTCTGGAGCTATATTTTACGCTATACTAGCGATGAAGCTCTGCTGTATGTTGATGGCTCTGAAGTCATGTCTTATGCCACACAGCACTGAAACTCTGCTTTATGCGGGTTTTATGCATACTGCGTATAACTCTGCAGCGTATTTTTCATGCTTCTACAATCTTCGAACATGTTCCCGTGAGTTCGATCATCCCCACAGGACGTAAAATTACCACGCCAACGCTCCTACGGGATAATCGTTCTCATTTAGGCCCAATGTTGAGTGTTACCTTTCGAACTAGATTTTATATCATTTGTCCAAGTCAAGATTAAATTCGTTATTGCCTACCTCAATCATTGAACCAAGATTTTCTAACTTGTATCAATCATTGCTATCTTCCACTTGTCAATATTGTATTAGTCATCCTAATTTGAAACCATAACATTCATACTCAGGCTAAAATTCTATGAGCGATATCCTACTCAATCCATATTTTTGATGCACGCTATCTTCCATCGCGTTATACTCTGATCGCATCCTAGATTATTTTATTTCAAACTCAAGTTTCAATTCATTTGATTCAATTCAAAATTGCTCTTGCGATTTAGTAAGTTTTTCTCAACCAAGGTATTAATTTTCATTACCTTGAATCCCTATTCGATACAAGCCTTATTACTTGTTCAACACATTCTAACTATTTTGAATGAAATCTCGTACGATTTCTTTGAATTTACTTACTTATTAGGCGATATTTATACTAAGGCTTCGCATAATTATGCCGCTTGCTGCTAGACCCGTTTGCCATTCCAAAATCCTTGATTCGCTCGAACATTTTTAAGATGATCAATACACCACTCGGGGTTCTAGCCATATTCTATAAATCATCAAATCGCTTATTCGTTCCTGAGTTATCGCATACACCACTCAGAAATTAAGTCAATTAAGTAAATTCTCAATCGTATTCGCATCAATCTCTCTACCTCGTTCCTTAGAACTCATGTGCAATCCCTATGCATCGTCTTAATAATCTTAATATCTTATACCCTTTTATCGATAGTCCTCCATACAAACTATACTTGAGTCATAACTTATCGATACGAATAACTGTTCGAACTATATATCGAAACCCAGGCACAACTCCTAAGATTTTTCTTAGCGATAGTCCGATAACGTTTTATCGATAGTCATTCTAAGTCTGACTTATCCTTACCTAAACGATATCCCAATCTTCTTCGCAAACTTGCTCGCACCCAAGGGTCTTATTGTGCGATACTAAACGCAACTTAGCCGAAAGGTTGTGTGCATAGCTAACTGTCCAAACGATATTCTATCTCGTACACTAACCCACTTAGTATTCACGTATAGGTATTCGGGTTCACATATAACTTGCAGATTCTAACACGAGTCTATTCCCACGAAGTCTGACATAGGTTGGCACAAAGGCCTTTTCTTCACAATTTTGTACAAGCAATCATATCATTCATATGCACTTTTGAAAATATTTAGACTCATTATATGGAATATCCCGTTGGAACATTGAGAGAGAGCATATGTAACATAACCCACGAACGAGCTTTCAAAAATAAGAGAATTGATAAGAAGTCCAAGGACGTAAAGCTATACTTTGATACCAATATGTCATGCCCCAATCTCCTGCAGGAATCGGTCGTCCCCGCTAGGTGCGAATTACCGCACTAGCACTCCAGCGGGACGATCTTTTCCATCATGAAGTGATATTGTGCGAGCCTGGAGTTGCGCTCGCGCAAGGCAAATACCAAAACGGCCATTGATAACTAGTTCACCAAGTTAATATAGCAGAAGCATAGAATAAACACAAGTATAATACATAAACAAGCTCTTTATTAAATAATGAATAAGGTTACAAGCGGCGCTAGGCCGGGATTACAAGTCGCTCAAGCTCTCTCTCTCTCTCTCTCTCTCAAACAATAAAGGCGTGCCAAGCGGCTTACAACTTGGGATGATACATAGGCGATATTTCAATATTATATCATGTATATGTGCTCCATCTCTGGACACAACACTTCAAGGCTCCAGAGAGAACTCTACGCCTTAGCGCACACGAGGGAACATTCTATACCGAACGAGGTTCTCCCGCACCTTGCAAGCAATCTGGTGGGTTATCAGTACATGAATGCACTAGTGGGGAGGCTTCTCGCTCGCTCGACAAATCCAACACGTTCTATTAGTTTCGTGCACAAACTATTAAGTTATCTTTCTAGTCTTGCCTTAGGATCAATTTCATGGCATAAGATACAAAGCCTAACTCGTGTGGTAGTGCATCGTGCGATATACGGGAAACACGGTGATACTTACCAACTTACCATTTGTCCGTCCCTGTCCAAGTATAAAACCAAGTTAAACCAAGCACGAAGGATCGCATAACGAACATATGTATGCTACGAGCGTGTTTCTAAATCAGGTGCATGATATACACAAATTATGATACTCATATTACTTTGTGACTCAGGTTATGCAAATACGTTATGCTCAGGCCGTATAGATTTTTCAGATGTCTTATTCTCATTTTACACAGGCATGTTATACTTGTATAGGCATGTTATACTCAGACTATTTTAAATGTGTTCAAAGCTCCAGATTACTTGGTTCAATTAACGATCTGCCCACAGAATGCGTCATACGAGCCCATACGCGAGTTGCCACCACGTATAAAATATACTTAATGATATATAATTGGTCTTACGACCTGACAAGCCACCATGGACAAGTTATAGTCTCGGGACAGAAATGGGATGTAACGTAGGTAGCGAGCCCTGCTACATGTCTTTTCGTCCGAAGCAAACGACTATCTGAATATTCCTGACCGATTCGGATTAGCCCCGGTACGACCAGCATACCGTCCGCAGGAACCATACGCCTATGCACAGGTTGTCCATGACTATTGACGATCAACACTAAGCTTTTATTATATGCAACATATTAAGGCCTTGAATGAACATAACTACTTGACATAGTGCGAATGCATATACTCGTTCAGAAATCTCATGATCGGGTGTGTTCCATTCAATGCACCGTTTATGCTGATATTTTACTACTTATTGTGTAGCACCCCGTACCTCCTATTCGAGGAGCGCGGCTAAGAAACACAAACGGTATCGTTCGATCGTGTCACGCCCCAGTCCCAAAAATACGTAGGACTAGGACACGTAAGCATGCCAGCCGCATGGATATGGCAACTCCAATATATGGAAACCAAATCCATACGTACGCTGTAATATGAATATAAAATCCACAAGTGGTATAAAATGAAATACAAGTCACAGGTTAAAATCTAAATCTCATCCACCAAAATCATATAGAAATAAATAACCAGTATCTATGAAACTAGATCTCAACAAGAAGTATCTAAAGATGATAGTTGGGTGGAAACAAATTCACTACCAACTCGAATGGGAAAAGTAAATATAATATAAGTACAACTCACTCAAACAATATAAGTACCAGCTACCAATCACGGCTCGAAGAGAAGACATCCACGAAGCATCTATATCCTTCCAATTCTGCGCTCCTGCAATACTCACGAACAGGCACACCTGGCAGCAGACCAGGTCCTCAGAGGGACATAACAAGTATACTTAAACACATGCCAATAAAGTACTGAAATAAATAAATACCCAATGGGTCGCCTAACCGTCTAAAGTGAATGCAGTTAAGAATAACTTTCCCCACAAGTGAGCTATCTGGCTGAAAACGGGGATTTGGCATGGTTCTCTTTTGGAGATCCAGGGGCCTAAAAGGCACGTCGTCTTTTGAACGTCGGTGGCCCGCCTGATAGTACATAATATATAGTGGTCATCATGACCCGTATCTCCAGCGGAGAATCCGGGCGTACAGGAGAAAAAGTGTAAAGGAGCTCAAATGCGGTACTTGTTGTTCTCCCCACCCAATGCTCTAAGCTTGTCATGTCCATGACACGATAAACCTCTAATAACCGCCAGGTCTACTAGCATGCAAAGTTTCTATTGGCAGTTATCCCTATCGCACGGCCCATACGTACAGGAGGCCAGACCTGTCACGCAGTCCGTGATCTATATGAGACTCATACTCGTGTAACCACTGTGTCACGGCCAATGAACCTAATGGTTCTACATGATAATGGGGTAGTCTCATGAACAAGGTCAATGCAATACATAAATAAAACATTCGCGACGTCACCGTCGCGCGCATTTTATATAATAATTAAAATATATGAACTAAAGACAGAAAATAAAGATGCGTGCAACATATGGAATAAGAATAACAGTACAATGGCAAGGTATACTTGCCTGGCCAGAAGACTGCGATGTACCAATAACCTATTCCAAAAGTCGTGCAGAATAAATCCAACATCGAGTAGCATCCTGCTTTGTCCTCAAAAACTCCATTATGTCTTTAGTTCCTGCATCTCCAAAGTCAAGATCTTGCTCCAGTTGTCCAACATCTCTAAGTCCTAACTCCTTAATCATTTTGTTAATTTTCCCTGCAATGGTTGGGTAATTCAAATTGTACCAAGAACTTGACTTGGTAACCGTCCTGTAAGGAATTAAATTCTTGGTTTAGGAAAACCAAACTGGTTAACTGGGACTGCACTGATTAACCAGGTTGTCTGATTGAACAGCTTTTTTCTGGGAAGAATTAATTGGCCTGCTAAATCCTTCCCAAAACAGAATCATTTGTAGCTAACTACCAAAAATAATGACAGATTACCCAATATCATTCAGGCCTGCCACATGAATCGCTCTCTTTCTTCCATTCAGCTACTATGGTCCAACTACTATGTAACATCGGTGACCACCATCCTCAACATGGAGAGAAAGCTTGTCTATTTGCTCGTTGTACAGTGGCAACGCTTGAACCATATTTTGTGCAAATCCCTTGTTGATAATTCACCTTCTCTTGAAACATAATGAATTTGAGCAGCTTTATTCCTTGATATAAAATTGATCATTTTATCATGCAACCTTTCACTAGCATCTGCAATATGAGCATGTCGAAGCTCAACCCATACGGAATCATGGTCCTCCCGAAGCACCTCTTTCTTCTCATCTGTAGATCCTGTTTTGCTTGGCACCACATGTACATATTTGTTACCCTCCATATTCAGTAAATCATGGCACATGGCATCATAGGTCCATTCATGAATGACATGAGCAATCTGGTCCATTGAACGGTCCACAATGAGCAACTCGCATGTCTCTCTCTGGGAAAAATCAGAAATTGTATCTTATACTTATCAAGACAACTCCAAACCCCAACAGCAAGTTTCGTAGGGACAAGATCACGGAGTGTCGTCATAGTCATAGAATCCAACGATGACTTAGCAGCACGATATCGCACATAAGGAAATTCCTTTAAAGAAGCAAATACAGTAGCAATGCGAGATGCCATTGTATTTAAACAGGCATTATATTTAAGAGAATTTTCTGCATCTTCCCCAAATAATTCCTCCAAAGCCCTCTCATGATCGGTAACAAAGCCCTGACTATCAATGGCAAAGTATTCCAAATTCATCTCACTTAATGCACCTATGCAAGGTAAAACACTTGCATTGCTCCTTATATGAGCCACCAACTCTTAGGTACCGGTAAACTAAAGAATACACAAGTCTTTCTGTACAATGGCCTTCTTCCAGACATGTCAGCGAGGAACATGACAACATTTTATTTTAGGGCTGGATAAAGTATATAGCATCCATTGAGGTCATCGGTTGCCTTCGCTTGGAAAGGTCTTCAACTAATGAAACTCCTTCATCTGTAACGTAACCCGTCTTGTAGGAATATGACATTATCTTGAGAGTAAGCTTATCCATTATGAGTACCTTCCATCCTTCCTCTGAATTTACTTTTGTTGATCGAACCATTTCATATAACAAACGGTCTCTGGTGATCTGGCGGAACGTCTTGTACTCCCCGCCACTGGATGAGTGCGGATCCATCGACATGATTCCGACTGATCAAACACGACAAGGACCTCTCTGAATGAAATTAGGGTTAGATTTCTTTCTCGAGAGAAAGAAGAAGAATCCCCCTTCCCGAGAATAAAGAGAGACGAATTGGAAAAGAGGGGGAAAGGAAAGAGTTGAGGGAGCACGGACAGCGGGTCAGTCGTTCGTGCAGGTCGACGGGGAGATGTCGTGCTGCGGGGGATTGCTCGACGAGATGGCTCCGGTAGGGTGGCGAGCAGGGAAGGAGAGGAAGAAGAAGATGAGATGAATAGGGAGAAAAAGAGGTCGGCTGGAATTGGAGTTAGGTTTAGGGAATAATAAAAATAAAGTAAAGGGGATGATGTATTTATATGCACATGTGTGGGTTGACCTAGGAATAATTGACCTAAATTTGTTGGACTTGGTCAACATCTCCTAGGGATGGCCTTGGGCTCACATGAGGGTGATGGGCTAGAAATTACAATTATTTAATTACAAGGGTTGGATTAAAATAGGAGGGCGATGTTGCGCGCTGCACATGCTGAAAATTACAGAAAAAATCCACGAGAAGGGAAAAATAGATTTCTTTATGAATTGTCCAATGGTGGAGATACCTAGATGCATTTTTGCATAAAAGTCCCCCAACAATTGAAAAAATTGCACAAAGGCGAAAATTGGATTTAATTAATTAAATCGAAACGCGCACGATGTTCTAGAATTAATTAGGAGTACATGGGATTAAATCAGGCGGGACACAACTGTCAGGGGCGTAGAGGGGACTGTAGAATATTAATAAAATCCGGGTTGCACAAAACGGTCAAGATTGTGTCCCCAATTTCGATTGGGACGCACAAGGGTACAAAATTAGGAATTTATTTATAATTAATAAATAACGTCTGCGACGTTTATTGTGCGACTAAAATATAGCACAAGAAAGCAATATTATAAGTTGTACAAGGGTCAGAATAGTAGGCGGGCATGTCTAGGATGAGATTGTGAAGTTTCTAGATAGGCAATGGCTAGTGAGGTACTCCAATTATCGCAGCACGGTAAGGTACGCTATACGATATAATTATTTCGTAATTAAATTAAATGCCGTGTTCTAATTCTAATTGGTTCAATTTAGCCCTAATTTCACTATCTAAGCCAAGTAGCCCTAATTTTGGGTAAGGGGGTTTACAATCTACCCAACTTAAAATAATTTCGTCCTCGAAATTAAACTAGGGTAGGGTTTCTCTATCTAACCTCACTTGATTGCAGTATAAGAATTCTCCTTAAGTTAACATGGTAGTTTCTACCCAACTTAAAATTTACCCATCTATCATCTAAGGCTATACACCTAAGAAGGCTATGTCCCAAATTTATTTGATCATGTTATTTAATCCTCAAAGTCTTTTAACACCAAACATATCCTCTATGATATGCCCTTAATCACTTATAAAAGGTAGTCACCAAACAATGTGATTGGCCTATGGGGAATATCTAGTACTATCTATATATCAAACTTATACCAAGCAAGATGTTTCGTCCTTTCGAATAAGGAAAGACGTAGACCAATAAATAAGAGTTCAAGGGAGGAGTAATAGAATGCAAGTATAGGGATCAAGGCGTTTCAAGGTATCCAAGGGGAATTGTCAAGGCAGTTGTGGACTGAAATCCTATTTGGTAAATCCGTATTCACATGCTCGTATTTATGTAACCGATACGATCCGCTCAGTCATATCTAGAGGGCAAATACAGGTGTCTACTAGTAAATTATATATTTCAATCCACGTAAAGTATTATTACGAAGGGCGAATCAAGCGCACTATGGTTGATCAGACCGTAATACACTTATTCTGAAATGTATTGGTATGTCGACCCACTAATACATATGTCATGAAAAAGCTCAATAAGGTATAAGCTTGCAAAAACTAGGCTATAATAGCGGCATAAGTCAAGGGGGTACGACAAATATAAGTACGCTAGATGATGATGAAAGAAGGTTCATAACAATTCAAGTTCACAAAAACAAAAACAAAATAAGCAATAATAATGAAAGACTACACAATCTCTACGGTTGTCATACTAATTCCTTGTCTAAGTTGATAGTCGACCAATAGGGACAGGGCCTCTAAATTCTATTGTCGGAATAAACACTGTCGTCATACAATTAATGGCGTTCAGTTACACTACCTCGATGGGTCAAGTGGACTATGTGATACTAGGTTGTGAGGCATACTACCCAACTTAGAAGAATTAAACTAATACGGTGACAGTCTTAAGAGGATCCTACAAGATAACCTTGCACATGTACATAGAACAGAAACTCTTATTAGGGTATATGAGAAAGGATCTTGGTACTTATTAGAGTCTCCTATTGCATTATATAGGTAAGGGTCACTTTAAGTCTTAATCATAGTGCTCGTAGAACATATGTCAATAGCGAGAATAGAAGAGTTACTAGCCGTTAGGGGAAAGGGATCTAACATGTATCGAGGTGAGGTATATGCTACGCAATTTAAAACTAAGGGATAGCCCTAAAATTATAATCTATATAAATACTCAACTATCAAGTTCTAACTACAAGGTATGGTATGTAATTCAAAATTCAAGATCGCAACTAACACTTTAGCAAACCATTTGTCCTATCATAGAATACAATTGCTTGGTCTAAAATCAGAAGCGTCAGATTGGCATGAATTGAAAGATGGAGAAAAGAATATCATAATTTAGTCGTCGCGCGAGTGGTGAGCGCTAGGGTTTCAGAGAAACAAGATGTGAAATTTAAAATAGGGCCTATAGATAGCATCATGGTTTCTAAAGGGAAGTGGTACGCTAGCTACTATGTTTGAGGTATGATTAGGGAAATATTCTATGCATTGCTCTTGGCTTTCTAGGGTACTTGTCTACTAATAATAAGACAATGACATAAGTTTTATAGTTCCAATATCATCTAACTATGAAGGTTAGGTTCAGTCCTAATGTTCAATATTGGTTCTCCATTGGTTCCTCAATACTAGGGTCAAACATTATGGTAAAACTTCTAACTAACTCTAGTAGCGTCTATACTACTCTCAAGTCTTCATAATACATCAGGGGGTAATGGTAAGCCACTTCTAAGGATAAGGAATTCTAGGGTTCACTAGATATTCTAAACTTAGTGGTGTGTCTATATTCTCGTTGTATTCTTAATAGGTGTGCTACTCTAATTATCATCCTAATAACAGGGGTTCCTATAACTTAGCAGAAGGCTAAACTCAAAGAACTGTTAGGGGAGTACATGAATCAAACGGGATGCAATTGTTCGAATAGAACAGAGAGGAGGAAAATAAATCATAGTCAATTATGGATGAGATCCTATACTCTAGTCCTAGGTGCAGGCTTGCTCGGTACAGTAACGTAACCGAGACAATATGCTCTCGACCTGCATGGGCCACCACAAAAACATGTTACGCCCCAGTCCCAAAAATACGTAGGACTAGGACACGTAAGCATGCCAGCCGCATAGATATGGCAACTCCAATATATGGAAACCAAATCCATACGTACGCTGTAATATGAATATAAAATCCATAAGTGGTATAAAATGAAATACAAGTCACAGGTTAAAATCTAAATCTCATCCACCAAAATCATATAGAAATAAATAACCAGTATCTATGAAACTAGATCTCAACAAGAAGTATCGAAAGATGATAGTTGGGTGGAAACAAATCCACTACCAACTCGAATGGGAAAAGTAAATATAATATAAGTACAACTCACTCAAACAATATAAGTACCAGCTACCAATCACGGCTCGAAGAGAAGACATCCACGAAGCATCTATATCCTTCCAATTCTGCGCTCCTGCAATACTCACGAACAGGCACACCTGGCAGCAGACCAGGTCCTCAGAGGGACATAACAAGTATACTTAAACACATGCCAATAAAGTACTGAAATAAATAAATACCCAATGGGTCGCCTAACCGTCTAAAGTGAATGCAGTTAAGAACAACTTTCCCCACAAGTGAGCTATCTGGCTGAAAACTGGGATTTGGCATGGTTCTCTTTTGGAGATCCAGGGGCCTAAAAGGCACGTCGTCTTTTGAACGCCGGTGGCCCGCCTGATAGTACATAATATATAGTGGTCATCATGACCCGTATCTCCAGCGGAGAATCCGGGCGTACAGAAGAAAAAGTGTAAAGGAGCTCAAATGCGGTACTTGTTGTTCTCCCCACCCAATGCTCTAAGCATGTCATGTCCATGACACGATAAACCTTTAATAACCGTCAGGTCTACTAGCATGCAAAGTTTCTATTGGCAGTTATCCCTATCGCACGGCCCATACGTACAGGAGGCCAGACCTGTCACGCAGTCCGTGATCTATATGAGACTCATACTCGTGTAACCACTGTGTCACGGCCAATGAACCTAATGGTTCTACATGATAATGGGGTAGTCTCATGAACAAGGTCAATGCAATACATAAATAAAACATTCGCGACGTCACCGTCGCGCGCATTTTATATAATAATTAAAATATATGAACTAAAGACAGAAAATAAAGATGCGTGCAACATATGGAATAAGAATAATAGTACAATGGCAAGGTATACTTGCCTGGCCAGAAGACTGCGATGTACCAATAACCTGTTCCAAAAGTCGCGCAGAATAAATCCAACATCGAGTAGCATCCTGCTTTGTCCTCAAAAACTCCATTATGTCTTTAGTTCCTGCATCTCCAAAGTCAAGATCTTGCTCCAGTTGTCCAACATCTCTAAGTCCTAACTCCTTAATCATTTTGTTAATTTTCCCTGCAATGGTTGGGTAATTCAAATTGTACCAAGAACTTGACTTGGTAACCCGTCCTGTAAGGAATTAAATTCTTGGTTTAGGAAAACCAAACTGGTTAACTGGGATTGCACTGATTAACCAGGTTGTCTGATTGAACAGCTCTTTTCTGGGAAGAATTAATTGGCCTGCTAAATCCTTCCCAAAATAGAATCATTTGTAGCTAACTACCAAAAATAATGACAGATTACCCAATATCATTCAGGCCTGCCACATGAATCGCTCTCTTTCTTCCATTCAGCTACTATGGTCCAACTACTATGTAACATCAGTGACCACCATCCTCAACATGGAGAGAAAGCTTGTCTATTTGCTCATTGTACAGTGGCAACGCTTGAACCATATTTTGTGCAAATCCCTTGTTGATAATTCACCTTCTCTTGAAACATAATGAATTTGAGCAGCTTTATTCCTTGATATGAAATTGATTATTTTATCATGCAACCTTTCACTAGCATCTGCAATATGAGCATGTCGAAGCTCAACCCATACGGAATCATGGTCCTCCCGAAACACCTCTTTCTTCTCATCTGTAGATCCTGTTTTGCTTGGTACCACATGTACATATTTGTTACCCTCCATATTCAGTAAATCATGGCACATGGCATCATAGGTCCATTCATGAATGATAGGAGCAATCTGGTCCATTGAACGGTCCACAATGAGCAACTCGCATGTCTCTCTCTGGGGAAAATCAGAAATTGTATCTTATACTTATCAAGACAACTCCAAACCCCAGCAGCAAGTTTCGTAGGGACAAGATCACGGAGTGTCGTCATAGTCGTAGCATCCAACGATGACTTAGCAGCACGATATCGCACATAAGGAAATTCCTTTAAAGAAGCAAATACAGTAGCAATGCGAGATGCCATTGTATTTAAACAGGCATTATATTTAAGAGAATTTTCTGCATCTTCCCCAAATAATTCCTCCAAAGCCCTCTCATGATCGGTAACAAAGCCCTGACTATCAATGGCAAAGTATTCCAAATTCATCTCACTTAATGCACCTATGCAAGGTAAAACACTTGCATTGCTCCTTATATGAGCCACCAACTCTTTAGGTACCGGTGAACTAAAGAATACACAAGTCTTTCTGTACAATGGCCTTCTTCCAGACATGTAAGCGAGGAACATGACAACATTTTCTTTTAGGGCTGGATAAAGTATATAGCATCCATTGAGGTCATCGGTTGCCTTCGCTTGGAAAGGTCTTCAACTAATGAAACTCCTTCATCTGTAACGTCACCCGTCTTGCAGGAATATGACATTATCTTGATAGTAAGCTTATCCATTATGAGTACCTTCCATCCTTCCTCTGAATTTACTTTTGTTGATCGAACCATTTCATATAACAAACGGTCTCTGGTGATCTGGCGGAACGTCTTGTACTCTCCACCACTGGATGAGTGCGGATCCATCGACATGATTCCAACTGATCAAACACGACAAGGACCTCTCTGAATGAAATTAGGGTTAGATTTCTTTTTCGAGAGAAAGAAGAAGAATCCCCCTTCCCGAGAATAAAGAGAGACGAATTGGGAAAGAGGAGGAAAGGAAAGAGTTGAGGGAGCACGGACAGCGGGTCAGTCGTTCGTGCAGGTCGACGGGGAGATGTCGTGCTGCGGGGGATTGCTCGGCGAGATGGCTCCGGTAGGGTGGCGAGCAGGGAAGGAGAGGAAGAAGAAGATGAGATGAATAGGGAGAAAAAGAGGTCGGCTGGAATTGGAGTTAGGTTTAGGGAATAATAAAAATAAAGTAAAGGGGATGATGTATTTATATGCACATGTGTGGGTTGACCTAGGAATAATTGACCTAAATTTGTTGGGTTTGGTCAACATCTACTAGGGATGGCCTTGGGCTCACATGAGGGTGATGGACTAGAAATTATAATTATTTAATTGCAAGGGTTGGATTAAAATAGGAGGGCGATGTTGCGCGCTGCACATGCTGAAAATTACAGAAAAAATCCATGAGAAGGGAAAAATAGATTTCCTTATGAATTATCCAATGGTGGAGATACCTAGATGCATTTTTGCATAAAAGTCCCCCAACAATTGAAAAAATTGCACAAAGGCGAAAATTGGATTTAATTAATTAAATCGAAACGCGCACGATGTTCTAGAATTAATTAGGAGTACATGGGATTAAATCAGGCGGAACACAACTGTCAGGGGCGTAGAGGGGACTGTAGAATATTAATAAAATCCGGGTTGCATAAAACGGTCAAGATTGTGTCCCCAATTTCGATTGGGACGCACAAGGGTACAAAATTGGGAATTTATTTATAATTAATAAATAACGTCTGCGACGTTTATTGTGCGACTAAAATATAGCACAAGAAAGCAATATTATAAGTTGCACAAGGGTCAGAATAGTAGGCGGGCATGTCTAGGATGAGATTGTGAAGTTTCTAGATAGGCAATGGCTAGTGAGGTACTCCAATTATCGCAGCACGGTAAGGTGCGCTATACGATATAATTATTTCGTAATTAAATTAAATGTCGTGTTCTAATTCTAATTGGTTCAATTTAGCCCTAATTTTACTATCTAAGCCAAGTAGCCCTAATTTTGGGTAAGGGGGTTTACAGATCAGGATAGATTGAAACAAGAACTCGTCCTTGTTATGGATTTGCTTCTTCGGAATCGATTCCCGTATTCAGTGGACCGTGCCCCCGGGATCGACTTAGCTGCAGAGTCAGGAGGGACCTCTCCGCTGCTATCTTTTATTGCCTCGGTTTTCGATGTCGCTTGTTGCTTTGAGTTGGTTTTGGGATTTGCTTGTTTTCCTTGAACGGTTTCGATGATTTCATTGTTTTTGTTCATTGAACTGCACTTCAATTCCGAGATGGAAAGAGTGGAAGAAGTATTGATCGAGCTATTCGTGATGCAGGTGAACGAGCAGTATGCGGCTTACAAGCGGAGTCATGAAGCGCCTCTTTCCTTCTCCCTTCCAATAATCCAAGTGAGTGGCTACCATCCCGATTAGCTAACCTTGCTTCCAAGTCTTCACATCTAAAACCCTTGCATTCTTGTTGCCCCGATCAAGCGATACCAAACAATAACTAAAAGATGCTAAGATAAAAAGGGAATAGACTTGGGAAATATTGCTTGTCAACTAAACTTGTGAACGGTTATCATACTGTATGCTAGTTCATTTATAACTGTTCTATGAATCGTGCTAAGTATGGAATACGCTTGTTATGAAAGAAACTGTCAGGAAGACTATGCAAAACCGTTATGCTATAGAACTGTTATTGTAAATGTTGTTTGATCACGGATAACTTGTGCACAAGGTATGTTATGAGTTTCGTGGACGGTCACCGGGGCGCTGGGACCGATCCGATCTGGACAAAACGTATGTATAGTCGTATGTTATGGGAAAAAGTGTTATGCAGCGGGGCTCGCCACCTGCGTTGTATATCATTTGTGTCTTGAGACTATAACCCGTCCCTTTGTGGCATCATGCCAGTGATCCTATGTATATTTAAACCTGTTGCAAACTAACTTGTGTCTTCGTGGCAGGGAAGGCATGGTAAGTATTGTGCAGGTGGTTTAGACGGACAGGTAAAATCCACCGAACAGTGGCAAGTTTATTTCAGTATCATATATTTATACAGTTGCTTGTAAATGAACTAAGGCAAGATAAAAACCCATAAAATATGCATGCTTCATTAAAATAATGTGTTGATTGATATAGTTCGGTTAGCTCGCCTTTACCAGTATGTTTTGACATGCTGACCCTCGTTGAAACAGGTTCTCCGCACTAAGGCGAACCGAGCGAGGAGCCGAAGTCGTCTTCCCGATCCAGTCCAGCTGTTGGCATATCCTGATCGCGCCATTCTTGAAGCATTTTGAAGCCAGAGCTTGCAACTCTTCATACACAAATGCAGCTCCGTGGCAAAGCTATCCTCCAGCCCGGAGGTCTATATATTTTAAAGTTTAGTAAAGGGATGTAATCTACAGGATTGTTATCTCATTTTGAGTCAACACTTTTGTAAGCCCGTGCGGCATATTAGCTGACTCATTCAAGAGTTTGTAATAAATGTTCATTATCAATAAAGAGAACTTTTCCATGTTTCAAATCTGTGTTTTAATTTATCTGCGTACTCTGAATATGTGCTCGTTATGCAAAATATTAAAGCCTTGTGCGGGCGCAACCCCAGGCCCGTACGGCGGTCACGATTTGGGGGATGCCTCAATGATTCTACGAAATCGGGTCGTGACATAATGGTATCAGAGCATAGATTCAAGTCCTTAGACTCTCGCACTGGAAAAGTTCCTTTAACGATCAATTCCTGTGCGAACTCTTGAACTCGCTAGGCCAAAATGAGATACGTTCATGCAATAAGTCCATAATACATTATGATCATAATGTATTTTACCTTCTTTTGAAGGAATGGCACCAGCGCAATCCACAGCGCAAATACCGGATAAAACACAAGGCCAAGAAAGTAGTTCGGGTACTTCGGGAAGTTCAAGTAGCCAGCGAGCCATGCCAAGCATCGATCCCGTCCAGCAAATATTGCGGATGTTGGAGGCAAACCAATAAAGGGATGAGGCTCGCTATGAACGGACCGAGAAGCGGGCGGAGGAGAGTCAGCTCAAGTTTCAAGATAATGTAGAAGCTCAATTCTCAGTCCAATAGAAGCAGGTAGATGCCTTGCAACAGATCGTTCAGACTTTTGCTTCCAACCATTCCGCGGCAACGCCAGCGACTCCGGTGGAACAGCCCGTGCTTGAAGTAGAGACGCCACAAATTCCAAGGCCGAGGGACGTGACTGCCTTCGACTTTGGCCACTTCAAGAAAGTCTGCAACACCCTATTCAACGGGACTGAGGACCCAGTCGTGGCTCTAGATTGGTTGGCCAAACTTGAAGATCACTTCGCTCTGCTAGAGGTCCCCGAAGAGAAGTGCGTCGCCTGTGCGCAAATATAGCTCTGCCTCAACGCGCACGATTGCTGGGACGTGCATCGACGATCTCTCCAATTTGATCACGGAGAGGAGGCGATCTTGTGGATGACTTTTCGTACCACGTTCGAAGAGGAGTTTATACCCCCTCCAGTACAACGTCAAATGGAGAACGAGTTCGTGCAACTAAGGCAGGGCAGTATGGCAGTTAAACAATAATCCGCCGAATTCAACCAACTCTCCAAATTCGCTAGGGCCTATTTACCTGATGCAGCGAGTCGAGCTAGAAGGTTTGAAGGCGGTTTGCGTACATTATCGTTCATCAGTACAAGGCTATGTGTGAAGTCATGAATTACGCTCTGTCACTTGAACCACAGTATCCTCATGTTTCTGCCGGCGCTGTGCATACATCCAGTCACAAACGCCAAAGCAACGAGAGAGAAAACAACGCTGCAAAGCGTTAAAATAATGGTGGTCAGCAGAAAGGAAACCCGAGACCATTCTGTGATTTCTGTAAAAGGCAGGGGCACACTACCGATAGATGTTACAGCAGAAAAGGGCTGTGCTTCAACTGTGGCGGGCCAGGCCATATAGCTCGAGATTGTCCACTCCCCTCTAAGCTTCTGCCTCAACAAAATAATCCCTAATGGTTGGTTCTATTCCTAAGTTTCGGGATAAAACTTTCAATTGGTTGGGTAGGATGTAGCGCCCCGTTCCTCCTATTCGAGGAGCGTGGCTAAGAAACACAAACAGTATCATTCGATCGGGATAGATTAAAACAAGAACTCATCCTTGTTATGGATTTGCTTCTTCAGAATCGATTCCTATATTCAGTGGACCGTGCCCCCGGGATCGACTTAGCGGCAGGGTCAGGAGGGACCTCTCCGCTGCTATCTTTTATTGCCTCGGTTTTCGATGTCGCTTGTTGCTTTCGTACTTTGAGTTGGTTTTGGGGTTTGCTTGTTTTTCTTGAACGATTTCGATGATTTTATTATTTTCGTTCATTGAACTGCACTTCAATTCTGAGATAGAAAGAGTGGAAGAAGTATTGATCGAGCTGTTCGTGATGCAGGTGAACGAGCAATAGGCAGCTTACGAGCTGAGACATGAAGCGCCTCTTTTTTTCTCCCTTCCAATAATCCAAGTGAGTGGCTACCATCCTGATTAGCTAGCCTTGCTTCCAAGTCTTCACATCTAAAACTCTTGCATTCTTTTTGCCCCGATCAAGCGATACCAAACAATAACTAAAAGATGCTAAGATAAAAAGGGAATAGACTTGGGAAATATTGCTTGTCAACTAAACTTGTAAACGGTTATCATACTGTATGCTAGTTCGTTTATAACTGTTCTATGAATCGTGCTAAGTATGGAATACGCTTGTTATAAAATAAACTGTCAGGAAGACTATGCAAAATCGTTATGCTACGGAACTGTTATTGTGAATATTGTTTGATCATGGACAACTTGTGCACAAGGTATGTTATGAGTTCCGCGGACGATCGTCGGGGCGCTGGGATCGATCCGATCGGGACGGAATGTATGTATAGTCGTATGTTATGGGGCAAAGTGTTATGCAGCGGGGCTCGCCACCTGCATTGTATATCATTTGTGTCTTGAGACTATAACCCGTCCCTTTGTGGCATCATGCCAGTGATCCTATGTATATTTAAATCTGTTGCAAACTAACTTGTGTCTTCGTGGCAGGGAAGGCATGGTAAGTATTGTGCAGGTGGTTCAGACGGACAGGTAAAATCCACCGAACGGTAGCAAGTTCATTTTAGTATCATATATATATATACTGTTGCTTGTAAATGAACTAAGGCAAGATAGAAACCCACAAAATATGCATGCTTCATTAAAACAACGTGTTGATTGGTATAGTTTGGTTAGCTCACCTTCACCAGTATGTTTCGATATGCTGACCCTCGTTGAAACAGGTTCTCCGCACTAAGGCGAACCGAGCGAGGAGTCGAAGTCGTCTTCCCGATCCAGTCCAGTTGTTGGCACATCCTGATCGCGCCGTCCTTGAAGTATTTTGAAGTCGGAGCTTGCAAATCTTTATACACAAATGCAGCTCCGTGGCAAAGCTGTCCTGCAGCTCGGAGGTCTATATATTTTAAAGTTTAGTAAAGGGATATAATGTACAGGACTTCTATCTCATTTTGAGTCAACACTTTTGTAAGCCCGTGCGGCATATTAGCTGACTCGTTCAAGAGTTTGTAATAGATGTTCATTATCAATAAAGAAAACTTTTCCATGTTTCAAATCTGTGTTTCAATTTATCTACGTACTCTGAATATGTGCTTGTTATGCAAAACATTAAAGCCTTGTGCGGGCGCAACCCCAGGCCCGCACATCGGTCACGATTCGGAGGACGCCTCAACGATTCTACGAAATCGGATCGTGACTACAGCTCCCATTTTGGGAGTTATCTTGGCAACCTAACGGTCCCGAAGACTTTCTATGTTTCTATTATTTGGCTTGGAACGACTATTTTGATAGTCTTTCTGCCATAGGTAAGTGAACCATGATCTGTGTTGTGCTTCTATATCGAGGCAATATCTATGTGACGAGCATTTCAAGACATATAAAGCAATATACTTGAAAGAACATATAAGAAACAAAGGTAATGCTATGAGGTTGAGGTTATAAGAACTGTAAAGCGAGCATATTATTCCGTTCAACCGATCTACTTTCATATTATATGCAAAGAGGTATAAGATAAGATTATTCCCTTAGCTAGGTGTGTGGTATTCTTTATTAGCATGCAATAGGTGATTCATCTAGCAACTAGCATGTATCAACCATATTTTTAAGTGTGCAGGTTAAGCAAAGACATGTTCATTATAGCCACCCACCTTAGAAATAATTTGCCTCGGTCAAGCGATACTCTGAGCGAGCCTTTGAAAGTCTAAGTCTGAACTCCTGAAGGGCCAAGTCTGGAATCATTTGCCTCGAACGAGTCTTCTCGCTGAGCAAAACGGTTCGGGTCGTCGTACTTGCGTCGTTTGAATCGGCTCTCCACATTGATGCGAAGCGGGTCGTTATAATATGAATCAGTTGGTATTTTCCACTTAGCTTTGGGAGTTTTAGTCCCACATTGGAAAACCACCAATGTGTATATCTCAATATATAGCTATCCTTAGTAATTGTATATGCATATGAGGTGGTGGCCCATGTGGGTTGACTTTCCTAGAGGGATTAAGTATGAACTCCATTATGACAAACTTTGTTGGGGCTAAGCGACTTGGACTAGGACTCGGGCACGGGCTCAAGGGCACGGGCTCAAGGACGCAAAGTGGCACTTTGTTAGCGCATTTTTTACTTAGCACATCAATATCATCGCATGGCGCTCGTACGCTCCTTTATGCATGAGTTGCATGCACGATTAATAGCTCGGACGCATGTTTTATGGCTCATATGGCCTGACGGTATACGGCAAAGGCACTATGCGTCCAGGCATTATGCAGCCTGGGGTTATGAAGCCTAGCGTTATGCGACCAGGGGCTATGCGACCAAGGTCTTTGTGGCCAGGCTCTATGCGGTCTGGTTTAGATGAGCGGGTCACATGTGGAGGGGACAGGATCTGCTTTAGGCTGTGCATAGTTTTATGTGCCTTTCGAAATATGCGACGCATGCGGCATGAGCGGCTGCTTTTTGTATTTGGTGGCACTGTCTGCCTCATGTAGTACAACGTGTCAGGCAGCCGAAATGGCGTATGCGGCGCGGGCAGAGCATGCTGCTCTCATACCCAAATTTTGGGGGATCTGGTCGGTCAGCACATATGCGTCCTGGAGTTTCCTCAGGCAGCATAGGTGCTATTTTTCTCTATATATAGAGGACCTCCTCTTTAATTTGAGTAAAGAGAAAAAAATAAATGAAAAAACTGAGAACACCAGATCATATGCGGCCCAGAGTGTCTCCATCTCACATGGTATTTTTCGAGTATTTTTCGAAGGTGACATTGAGTGTTCCATAAGTTTATTTGTGAAATTGCTGGTTCCTAAGGGCTGATCGTCTGTACGGCAAATTTTGCTTTGAGCAACGATAGTTTTGACTATAGTGTCCCGCTCCGCGTAGGCATTATGTACAAGTGATATCACCTTGCTTGCTCGAACGGAAGTTTTCTCGGAGGGTTCCCGACCGATTAATCAAGATAAGTGGGCAGAACTGCATTCTCTGATTCTTGCACGACTTAATAATGAATCTGAGTTTTTGAATGCTTATTTGCTTAAGAAGAATGTTTTCATAAGAGAATGAAAGAACCAACTCAGCATGCTAATAAGAGAACTCACATAGCTTGTCATCGAAATGAATCTGCTGCCTAACTAAGAGAATATGAATGCTTGTCAGAAATGAGATAGAAACATTGTCATGCTAAAGAGAAAGATAGAAATGTTGCATGCTTAGAAACACCGACACAGCTATCAAACGAACATTTGCTATGCTAAGAAAGATAAGTAAATGAATGGCTCGAATATGTCCCTTTGAATATGTTAACAAAGAGATAGTTACTGCATGTTAATTATAAAATTAATCGTGCTTGCCTTGATATGTTTCGTTTGTCTGTTTGCTATATCGAACTGCTATAAGTGAATATGTGAATGCAGTGACTAATAGTGTGCCCTGAGGATACGGCTCGCAAGGGTCTAGTGGGGTGTGCTATTAGTAATGTGAAAGATGTGCTTCATTTTGATAAGATATATTCTGCTAAGATCGTATATATTTTGCTTGATCATTGTTTTGCTTGCAATATGTGTTTATGTCATTGTATTGGTCTCGGACAACTTGTGCACAAGGTCTTATCTCTCGAACGATTCCTAGGGCACTGGGAATTGCTCGGTCCGGAAGAGATTTTTGGATCGCCCTGAGGTGTACGGCTCGCAAGGGTCTAGTGGGGCGATATGTCTATTAGTGTGGTGCAGAACCCATTATGTCACAACTGCTAGTACTTGGGTGTGTTGGTGAAGAGCTTAACCTTGGGTCACAGCTGCCGACACCTGCGCGTGCTAGTGAAGAGCTGAACCTTGGGCAACTGCTGCTAATCATGGGACAACCCATGGACCGTCATATAGATAGGGCGCATGCTAGGTTTACCTTCTTGCATACCTATCGATTGATGACACCAGTGATTGATACATAGTTATGAATATGCAAATTATGACTAACTTGTGTGTCTGCTGCAGGGATAATCGTTCGGCTATGGGGTAAGAAATATGAGTTTATACATAAGCCTGCTTGTTCATTTTTGTCTGCATCGTAGAGATTATCTCTTAGTGCTTCATGCATTGCATCGGTCAGACAATGATTATTAGTGCTGGAGAGATGAACCTCGGTCTCAGCTGCTAATAGTATCAGAATGTGAGTCATTGGTTAGCTGGATTACCGCTACCGATCATGTATTTCTTGGGGACCGAATTCATATAAGCTAGTCCTTCTATGTGCTTAAAAGTATGATAGTCCGTTTGATATGTTGCCTTAATTCGATATTTTTTAGTCCACTATAAGAACTTTGCCCCAAAGAGTTAGATTTGTGTTGCACAATACATGCTGCGCACTGCACGATAGAGCACTGTCCCGATTCGTATGCTTATAGTTTGAATATGCAAAACTGTTTCGAAGTTATATTTTTAAAAGATGTAATCTGACTATAAGTTCTGAACTGCATGAAATAAACCTAAGTAAAACTAGCAAGATCACTAGTAATGCAATGTTTGCCACATGATTACTTAGTGTGGGTTTCAGGGGGTGTAGCTTCTGTTCAGTTGTTTTATCTCACCAGTACTTGCATAAAGTGCTGACCCACCAACAGTTTGCTTGTTCTTAGGTGCCTGATCGTCCGAGGAAGCGATAGTCGTGCCTCATCCCAAGGAGCCGGAAATCTGGAGTCGATGCCTTGAGCCGTATCGAGAATGCTTTGAGCTGCTTTTGTATAGAGGGACATGATGTATGGAACGGAGTTATTGTATTCGAGAGATAGAGTGCTTGAGCAAATTGTAACCTCGGCCATGCGCTGCTTATAATACTTCTGATTATCAATAAAAGAGCCTATTTTCATATGCCATTGTGTTCTTTACTTTTCTGCAATGTTGTGTGCCGCTGCTTCAGTATTGAATAGCTTACTTGCCCTTGTTCAAAGCTTTGGTCTTGTGCAAGCGCACTTTAGGCTTGCACGGTATCACGTCCCGATGAGAACGATAGTCCTGCGGGAGCGCTGCAACGTGGTAATTTACGTTCAGCAGGGACTATTAGGCTTGCGGAAGATTTGGGGCGTGACATAATGGTATCAGAGCAACTCGATTCCTTGCCCATTCTGTTGCCTCCGACTCTGAGTTGTGTTATGCTGCAATGAACGTTCCATACAATAAGTCTATAGATATTCTCAAAGATGCGCACAAAAGTTTTCTGGAATTTGTTTTCATTGCTTGAGATATGATTTGTGATTTCGGGATTGCTATGTTTTGATTAAGGAAGGTGAGGGATGAGGACTATCGCTGCTCTATGTTTTCGTATGAGTTTCTCCTTGAGTTTTGAGGAAGAAACTCTTTGTTGGTGGGTAAGTATGTAGTGCCCCGCTCCGCGTAGGCACTATGTACAAGTGATATCGCCTTGCTTGCTCGAATGGAAGTCTTCTCGGAGGGTTTCCGACCGATTAATTAAGGTGAGTGGGCAGAACTGCATTCTCTGATTCTTGCATGACTTAATAATGAATCTGAGTTTTTGAATGCTTGTTTGCTTAAGAAGAATGTTTTCATAAGAGAATGATAGAACCGACTCAGCATGCTAATAAAAGAACTCACATAGCTTATCATCGAAACGAATCTGCTGCCTAACTAAGCGAATATGAATGCTTGTCAGAAATGAGATAGAAACATTGCCATGCTAAAGAGAAAGATAGAAATGTTGCATGCTTAGAAACACCGACATAGCTATCAAACGAACCTTTGCTATGCTAAAAAAGATAAGTAAATGAATGGCTCGAATATGTTCCTTTGAATATGCTAACAAAGAGATAGTTACTGCATGTTAACTATAAAATCAATCGTGCTTGCCTTGATATGTTTCGTTTGTCTGTTTGCTATATCGAACTGCTATAAGTGAATATGTGAATGCAGTGACTAATAGTGTGCCCTGAGGATACGGCTCGCAAGGGTCTAGTGGGGTATGCTATTAGTAATGTGGAAGATGTTCTTCGTTTCGATAAGATATGTTCTGCTAAGACCACATATGTTTTGCTTGATCATTGTTTTGCTTGTACTATGTGTTTATGTTATTGCATTGGTCTCGGACAACTTGTGCACAAGGTCTTGTCTCTCGAATGATTCCTAGGGCACTGGGAATCACTCGGTTCGGAAGAGATTTTTGGATCGCCCTGAGGTGTACGGCTCACAAGGGTCTAGTGGGGCGATATGTCTATTAGTGTGGTGCAGAACCCATGATATCACAGCTGCTAGTACTCGGATGTGTTGGTGAAGAGCTGAACCTTGGGTCACAGCTGCCGATACCCGTGCGTGCTAGTGAAGAGCTGAACCTTGGGCAACTACTGCTAATCATGGGGCAACCCATGGACCGTCATACAGATAGGGCGCATGCTAGGTTTACCTTCTTGCATACATATCAATTGATGACACCAGTGATTGATACATAGTTATGAATATGCAAATTATGACTAACTTGTGTGTCTGCTGCAGGAATAACCGTTCGGCTATGGGGTAAGAAATATGAGTTTATACATAAGCCTGCTTGTTCATTTTTGTATGCATCATAGAGATTATCTGTTAGTGCTTCATGTATTGCATCGGTCAGACAATGACTATTAGTGCGGGAGAGATGAACCTCGGTCTCAGCTGCTAATAGTATCAGAATGTGAGTCATTGGTTAGCTGGATTACCGCTACCGATCCTGAGTTTCTCGGGGACCGAATTCATATAAGCTAGTCCTTCTGTGTGCTTAAAATTATGATAGTCCATTTGATATGTTGCCTTAATTCGATATATTTCAGTCCACTATAAGAACTTTGCCCCAAAGAGTTAGATTTGTGTTGCACAATACATGCTGCGCACTGCATGATAGAGCACTGTCCCGATTCGTATGCTTATAGTTTGAATATGCAAAACTGTTTCAAAGTTATGTTTTCAAAAGATGTAATCTGACTATAAGTTCTGAGCTGCATGAAATGAACCTAAGTAAAACTAGCAAGATCACTAGTAATGCAATATTTTGCCACATGATTACTTAGTGTGGGTTTCAGGGGGTGTAGCTTATGTTCAGTTATTTTATCTCACCAGTACTTGCATAAAGTGCTGACCCACCAACAGTTTGCTTGTTCTCAGGTGCCTGATCGTCCGAGGAAGCGATAGCCGTGCCTCATCCCAAGGAGCCGAAAATCTGGAGTCGATGCCTTGAGCCGTATCGAGAATGCTTTGAGCTGCTTTTGTATAGAGGGACATGATGTATGGAACGGAGTTATTGTATTCGAGAGATAGAGTGCTTGAGCGAATTGTAACCTCGGCCATGCGCCGCTTGTAACACTTCTGATTATCAATAAAAGAGCCTATTTTTATATGCCATTGTGTTCTTTACTTTTCTGCAATGTTGTGTGCCGATGCTTCAGTATTGAATAGCTTACTTGCCCTTGTTCAAAGCTTTGGCCTTATGCAAGCGCACTTTAGGCTTGCATGGCATCACGTCCCGATGAGAACGATGGTCCTGCGGGAGAGCTGCAACGTGGTGATTCATGTTCAGCAGGGACTATTGGGCTTGCGAGAGATTTGGGGCGTGACATTGACCACCCCAACAATGAGCTTTTTTAGCATTTTTCTTTGCTTCGTTCTTTCTAATTGTAGTGTCTGCGAACGTAAAGAGAAAAAAAATTTACTTGTTGCTTATTGTAATCTTTATTTTCCTCGAAGTCAGTTTATAACATGTTCTTGGTTCGTGCTTCGTTGGAATCGAGAAATATCAGATAATGAACTCTTGTGTGAATCTCTGATCTCGACGATAACTTGGGTTTCAGTAGAGAGTGGACCTTCGGGTCTCGCTTTAGCTCTACTATGGCCCGCGTTCTACAATTTTTAATCCATCTCGGGACTAACAATCTCAAAGCAAGATCCGAAGAAAGATGGTAGAACATCCGATCAAATCTTCTCGGCAATAAGTTTTCACAAACTTGAGGAGATTGACGGGTTACACTTCGAACATTTTGATGAGGGGATGAGTACTTTGTCAAATATTGAACGTGAGTTATCAAAACCTACCATTTTCTAGAATGGAGGAGTTAGAGTTTGAAGAACACGTATTCCAGTTGGAAGAAAGATTACAAGATGATCAAGGATTGTAGAGTTTGCGCATGACAGGACTTAGCGTAAGACAGTTCTTGGCGGTCAAGACTTGGCCGCATGGCAATCTCTTATTGCATGAAGACTCTTGCCGCATAGAAGACTCGTGCTGCATAGCAGACTCTTGGCAGATGGCAGACTCTTGGCGCATTAAAGGTCCTGCCGCATGGCTGAGCTGACCGTATAGTATCTTATGCATATGGACGTATCTGCGTATGGCAAGACTGGCGCATGGTGGACTTTGCGCATGAAGGTCACTGCTCTGGATAGGACTTGGCGCATGGCTAAGGATTGGAGCTCGAAAGAAAAACCAATTCAAGCTAATATAGCAAGGTAAAGCTAAACTTGGTTCATTTGATTACTTAACTTGATTGCTATGATTGCGCAGGTTGAGTTATTAAGCGTGGTTACTGACTAGTGGGTTAACACTGGTGCATTCGGCCACGCATGCTCTGGGAAAGAGTTGTTCATCAAGGAATAGCACTATCTAAGAAGAAGGTCTCTATGGCGAACAAGTGTAAAGTAGAAGATCTAGGGATCAGGATTATGATTCTGGACTTCCGGCTTGAGGAAGAGATTGCTCTTATTGAGTTGTGACGCATCTGACTGAGACATGTCTTTTTTTAACAAAGATATCTAGTTCATGGATATCTCCAAGATGTGGAGGTAAGGAGGTGGAGAGACATGATGAATGTGTTCAGACACATGTAGTCAGGAAGCTGTTTAGACGCGTGACTACAAGTACTGTCATGCCCCGCTCCCAGAATACTGGATAAATACGGGGACTGATACGGCCAACCGTACCTTGCAGAATATGGAAGTAAGCCACAATGTGTTGGTTGTCAAGAAGACAGATGGGTGAACTCTAGCATTTATGACATCATTCCTAAGGCCGACAAATCCTATAATCTCCATCCAACAACAAAATCATAAGAGTATATCATACATGAAAGTAAAGAGGCATCCCAAATTATATGTCATATATGATCATGAACTGCACTAGCAGAGTTTAATAATACATGATCAAAATATACCATCCATGGTCTAATATATACATCATGTCAACCGTAGTCTCAAAAATATAAGGAGCTAGCTTTGTCCCTTACTAAACACCATAAAATGAAGTAATCAAGACGAGGGGTAAAAGAAAGAAAATCCACTCACGAGCTTCGGCCGCAGTCCTACGAGTGTGAACCATCTTGCTGAAAGCACGGAGGACCGTGGTTCTCTTCGGGGTAACCTGGCCAGGCAAAGCTAGTGGGGTCAGAACCTTAAGCAACAAGTACCACAAAGGAGCTCGAGGTGATAGACCAACACATCACAACATAAGCAAAAGAGACATAAGAAATAAATGCTTACCGAGACTTGTACGATACCAACATACTTGTCTCAAGAATAATACTGAAAGAACTGATAATAAGTACAGAAATGAAAGTAAGGCGACGAGCGGCAAGAGAGCATAGTAACTACTCTGGATCAGGACCACAACCCTTAAACCAAACAAGGACCGGGGTTACAGAACTTCACCCGAGCATAACTTAGTACCCCAACCACGCGTCGAAAGAAAATAAAACTAGAAGAGTGAGCTATACGAATAACAAACATCTAATTCACGGCCAAACATGCCTATGGCTTGCTATAATTAACTAACTAGGGTTATCACAAGCCCTAATTACTAGAAAATGTATTGCTAAGAATATTGCTAACACCAGCACTGCAGTTAACCCGGATGGCCAAGGATACACTTGTCTAGTAAATTAAGTACACAATCAACCATACAACAGCATAACTTGTTTACTAGTCACAAAACAAAAATTTAACTCAAAAGCATAAACTTGAACTTATAATCATAAACGTGCTTTACCAACATAAACTTGTCTTGTAAGTGTCGTAGCACGCGTAAACTTGGTCAGTCATGGAGCCCTTGCCTAGCAGGGTTTTCTATGTCGCATGGGCCCTTGGAAATCGGGGTAGCCGGTAGCGCAATATCTTCCCTCCCAAAATGCTCTAGGTAAATCTTATCTTGTTTAATCATTACTAAATTATTTTCAGTTCTAGAGTCGTAGATACTTGAGAACTCCCTGAGATAAAGAATCAAGAGTATGAGCTTTTCATGAGTTATCGTATTCGTGACACACGATGCATTGGACAATGCTCACACTTGATTGCCTGATGCCAAATGCAATAGATTTTTATACACAACCATTTCTACGGTGTCGTACGAATTATGAACTTGTACATAAACTTGTCTTGTAAACTCATATATAAAACTTGTATGGTATCATAAACGTGTATTAACATAAGGAAGCATACAATAATAAATCACTAAGGAATTTCTAATCAACAGGGAACACAAATGTACACAAGAATCCCTGGCCGCATGGACTCTCTGGTCGTATACGCCCACTGGCCGCATGCACTCACTGACCGCATGGACTCTCTGGCCGCATGCACTCACTGACTGCATGGACTCTTTGGCCGCATACGCCCACCGGACGTATGCACTTACTTTTGGACTTAGCGATTTTTTATTCATTCAACGAGTATGGATGAATAGGTAGTCATGCGTCCAACAAGATAGACGCATATTGTCAGCATGCGACAAGAGTTCAAGCCGTATAACCCTCTCGGGACGCATGGCACTCTCAGCCGCATGGCTCGCTGTCGCATGAAGACTTCGTCTTCTCCAACGGTAAGTTCAGCCATGGCCGAAACTCCACAAAAAAAAACCAAAAATTGTTTTCTACATAAAATCTCTATTTTAAGTCCAAATCAAGTGAAACAAAAGCCAAAATACTCGAAATAAAATGCTCTAACATAAGGAACTAATAGTTTCCGAAAACACTAATTTTTAGTAGACAAAACCAAGGAAAATTCATAGAAGATATAAAAATTATAATCTTAAAACTTAGATCTACAAAAATCTATACATCAAAATTCAAAACTCTAAGAATTAAACATGATCAGCAACTCAAGGAGAACATTTCCATCAAAAATATTTTTAAAACAACAACATATATAAAAATCCAAAAATCCAAGATTTTACCATTGAGCAAGATGTACTTGCCTTGGGTGGCTCCTAGCCACTACCTCTCACGGTCCAAGCCGCAGCAACCTTCTCTAGGGTTAGGGTTAGGGTTAGGGTTTTAGGGGGAGCTTAAGGGAGAGGAGGAAATAAATGAAGAAGAAGAAAGAGATGAGAGAGAAAAGCCATATATATACTACGAGAGAAAAAAAGAGGGTTTAGTCATGGGTTTACCCAAAATAAACTGAACCAAGGGTCTATTCTAGATGCGGGTCCTAAATAGGGTCTATAGCAATGCCAATGGATATTCTACTGGTCTCGGATAGTCTCTCTCTCAACAACAAAAATAAAATAATAATAAATGACAGGAACCAACATATAAAATACAACAGGAATACATAATTAAGAAAGATTAAATTCTAGAAATTTAAGAAATACTAAATATGGGATCGGGTGTGACAAGTACAGATCCTCTGGAGTTGGTGCGCTCAGATATTTGTGACTTCTATTCTCCACAAAGGGCCGGGATAAAGTTTATCACTTCTTTCTTCAATAATTTCTCGGGAAATGCGTTCGCGTATCTTCTCATATTCGAAGGATGAAGCATTCGAGAACCTCAGGGACTTCAAGTTTGGAGCTGCACTTCATATCGGTTAATAACTCAATAGACTCAGAAGTTTTTAATACGAATAGCATCGTTCTTTGGATTCGCATTGTTCAGCTTAGAACATGAAATTGACTATAGAACATGTATCGTTCTTTGGATTCGCATCGTTCAGCTTAGAAACATAGAATTGACTATAGAATATGCATCATTCTTAGGATTTGCATCGTTCAGCTTAGAACATAGAATTGACTATAGAACGACATATTCGTACTCTCCCAGTCCAATGAAGGTACAGATAGGAAGGATGAGCAGTTAACAGTAATGATGACTTCTATATTATTGTTCAAAGGGCCTTCCAGATTGTCTGTAGGAGAAGGTTGCACTTACAGTCATGTCCTAAGTACCGTTCGTCACTTCTGATGTAACTCTGGTTCAAAGTCCGATCCACATGAATATCGTTCGATTATAAAGATTTTTCGGAGGGCCGTATCAGCCAGAGTTGTTGTTACTTTTGTAGAAGAAGTAATCCAGGAAGGAGTTATCTTTTAAGAGACAATATTTGAACTAGAAATCGAAGAGCAGTCAGCTAGAAGAGTCAGGAGGTCGAAGGACCAAAGATGATCTTATCACCTATCATATGGAGGTCGTACCAATTACCAATGATGAGGCGATGAAGACTAGGGACTCGGCCTACTGGGAGGAGGCAATCCATGAAGAGATTGACCCCATAACAATACTTGGATATTGATCAATCTGCCTAAAGGAGCTAAACCTATCAGATTCTTATATATCTTCAGTAGAAGAAAATGGAAGTAGACAGAACAGTTGAGTTCAAGACTAGGCTTGTAGCCTAGGGGTTTTCTCATATACAGGGGATTGAGTTTGTAGCACCTCGTTGAAGTGTCATATATCAGGATGATGATTGTCGGAGCTGTTATTCATAAGCTAATTGTTTATCAGATGAAGGGAAGATAACAAGTCTTGGAGGAAGACAGTCATGAGAGATTCACGGACAACAGTCAGAATTATTGTCATTCAGGTTTGAAGACAGTTTGTGGGTTGGTGATATCTCAAATACAGCCTAAAGCAAATCCCAGGATGTGGCAGCATAAGTTTGATAAGTCATCTAGTCAAAGTTATTGCAGAATCAACGAGACAGACAAGTACGTGTACACAAAGTTCATTGATAATAAAGGAGTCATCTTTTGTATCTATGTGGACGACTAGCTGATCCCAACTACGGATATAAAAATGTCACTAGAACAAAGATATCATTTTATCCAGTCTCAGGACATAGGATTACGGATATCATCCTTAAGGATATAAGATAATCCGGATGCCAAGGGGGCTTGCTCAGTCACAAGCGCTGTGTATGAAGAGCTGATCACACACTTTTGGTATCTGGGACGATACTCCTCAGGTGTGACATGGAGATGAAGCCTTATCCAAGGAAAGCATCAGACAGATGGTGTACTCAAGCATTATCAGGTGCATAATTTAAGCTGCGAGTACCACCTGGTCTGATATAGCTCTTATTATAGGAATGCTGAGTCAGTTCATGAGCAGTATGTGTGTTGTTGAACACTGAAAGCTATGAAGAGAGTCGTCAGTATTCTCAAGTGCACTGAGTGGAATATCCTACACAATAGCAGTTATCCAGATATGATAGAAGGCTTCAGTGATGCCAGTTGATACTCAGGAAAAAAGAGTGAAAGATCCACAGGAGGACGTGACTTCTCCAGGAGTGGTGCTTCTATATCGTGGAAGTCGAAGAAGCAATCTTTACTCTCAGAGTTCTATGCACTATCAGGTACAGCTGTCACGCCCCAGTCCCAAAATATGTAGGACTAGGAATACGTAAGCATGCCAGCCGTATGTATATGGAGATTCCAATATATGGAAACCATAACACATACGTACGCTGTATTATAAACAATAATTCACAAGTGGTATATAATTATCACAAGTCACGGGACATAACTAAATCTCATCCACAAAAATTATAAAAAAATAAATGATCATATATGTCAATAAACCAAATATAAACTAGTCGAGAAGAACTAATAGTTGGATGGAGACAAATCTACTACCAAGTAGAATATAAGAGAAATAAAATAAGTACATCATCTAATGATCAACGAGACTCGAAGAGAATACCTCCTCGAAAGATAATGAAGTAGCAAGTCCTGATTTGTGCTCCTGTAAATAGCCATGATCGTCTACACATGGAAAGGGACCAGGTCCTCAGAGGGATGTAACAAGATACATAGAAGCATGCCAATAAAGTACTGAAAGTAAACATCCAAGGGTCGCCTAACCATCTATGTGAATGCACTTTGAGAACAATTTTCCAACACATGGGCTATCTGGCCAAAATGGGATTGGCATGATTCTCTTGGAGATTCAGGGGCCTAAAAAGCATGACGTCTTTTGAACCTCAGAGGCCGCCAGGTAATATATAGGGGTCATTATGGCCACGCATCTTCTACGGAGCGTACGGGTTACACAAAAAAAGTACAAAAGAGCCCAAACGCTTTACTTATTGTCCTTCCCACCCCATGCTCTAAGCATGTCATATCCATGACACGATAAGACCTTTAATAACTGCCAAGTCTTCTAGCATGCAAATTCTATCAGCAGCTATTCCCTATCGCACGTCCCACACATACTGATGATCAGTCAATACGTAAGTCCGTGATCTATATGAGACTCACAACTCGTGTAAGAAATGTGTCATGGCCAAATAAAACATAGGAATGCCTCATGATCATGTGGTGGTCTCGTAAAACTATATCAACATGCATATATATAATAAAAACAATACGACGCCACCGTCGTTACACCCAAGTTATTCTTGGACGCGCAGTTTATATAGTAGTTAAAATATATAAACTAAATAACAGAAATAAAATACATGCACCATATAGAATGTAAATCATAGTAAAATAGCAAGGTATACTTGCCTGCTCTGAAAAATGATGAAGTCGCAACTCAAGGCGTCGTCCGATCTACCCGTCACATAAATTAAACAAGTTAGGTTACAAAAGTGGGTGAATAGGTTCCTCCATTTTAATCTATTTTAATTCTAAAAAAATAATCTAAAATAGTATTTTAATCTTATTATAATCTAATTTTATTTTTAAGCCCTAATTATGATCCAAACAAAGTTAACTTTACGAATTTGTGATCCGTGGCACGCAAATCGAGGCAATCCGTTGACCAAAAAGTCAACCAACTCAAATCCTGGATTTGTGTATGGAATCCTATATATTTTAATGCTATATGAACACC
The DNA here is from genome assembly GCA_036927795.1 of Iris macrosiphon. NCBI lineage: Eukaryota > Viridiplantae > Streptophyta > Magnoliopsida > Asparagales > Iridaceae > Iris > Iris macrosiphon. Next base: position 33,742,609 of record JAYESA010000013.1, on the reverse strand, counting down.
AAAATTGACGGTTTCATAAAATCACAAGTCGATAAAGAGTTATGGCCACAAGGGCACACAGATGACAGTTTTCGGAGGTTTCCTATTTACGTCTATGTTGCACAAATTTTATAATAGATTAAACTTGCATGTTAAATTCTAAAAAAATAATTTTATAAAATTTTATCTTGTCAAATTTTCGAAACTTCAAACGGCTCATAATTCTGATTTCGGGATCTCCCGAAATCTCAAAAACACAAAATCGCGTTTGATTTTGGACAACTGGCACTTTTAGAATTTTTGGAAAAATAGCTTCATAAATTATTAAAATAATTTATTTATTCAGAAAACTAACTTTGATATGGTTCTAACAAAAAAACTGGAGCGTGTTTGGAGTCCGGAGCAAGGAGATATCGTCTTTTTAAGTCGTCATAACTACTAGAAAATGAGGCTGAATTTATGACGAATTTTGACTATTTTTGGATGAAAAAGAGAGGAGTTTGGGAAAGAAAAATGTGAAAGATGAGTTTATTCCATAAGTCTAATAGGTATTTATAATGGTGAAGAATACTTAATTGAATATGACTAGGATTGGCTAATTTGGATATGATTAGGATCAGTTAAAATAAAGATAGGATATGCATGAAGTTGTTTTCCTAGTAGGCTCAGGATTTAAATTAATTTAAAATAGAGTTTGAGTTCATCTCAATAATTTATAATCTTAAATAGAATTAAAGATAATACAAATAATTTATATATAATCTTATTAATATCTATTAACATTAAATTAGCATCTATCTAATATTAAGACTATATATATATCCAAATAAATCCTAACTAATTTCAAAAATCTAAATAAATTTCTTAAAATTTTAAATAAATTATTAAAAATATAATTCAATATTTTAACCTAAAATAAATATTTGGTAGGAATAATATGCAAGTATGGTCTCATAGTAAATCATGAAATTCCTAGAAATTTATGTTCCCATTTTAATTACCTAAAAATTCTAGAAAAATCTCTAAAAATCTAAAGTAGCCTAAAAATGATTCTAAATAAATATTTATATAAGTAAATATACTAAGAAATTTATTTTCTAATTAACTAAGCGAATACTCTAAAGTAATTCAATATTTAAAATAATCTATAATAAATATACTAATATAAAATACACACAAAATATATATTTTGGGTGAGGGGGTTTACAATCTACCCAACTTACAAAAATTTTATCCTCGAAATTAAAAATAGGGCATGAATTATTAAATCATTCACATTCGTATATAAGGCAAGTCTATCGCAATCTCTTCCAAAAATTTAAATAACAAAATCTTTTCAAATCCATCGTAATTACTTTAAATTTAAAATAACCACTGTTCAATCAAAATTCAACCTATCGCAACCTCTTCTCGATTTTTAAATCATCAACATCCAATTTAAGTCGAATCTATATGACATCTTCAAAATTTAAATAACTCATATCAAATTTTATATCACGATCTTCTACTATCATAATCTTCTCTAGAAAATAATTCTAATCAAATATTATTCCTATTTTTAACTTATGAATTACGTACTCTTCAAATTTTAAAATTCAATTTTCATCATCAACATTTCAAATAGGTGATCCAACAATCAAAATTCAACTTTTAATTCAAAACATCAAATTTTAAAATTTTAAATCTAATTCACCAATTGTTAAAGGCTAAAATTATATATTTATCCTCAGAGTTTAAATCGATGATTCAACCTTCAATATTCAAAATTTAAATCATGTGCTCAAATTATAAATATTTGGTTCGCAATACCAAGATATCAAAATTCATTAAATCCTCATCATCTTAATCATTCTTCCAAAAAAAAAATTTAATTTAAAATGACTTAAATCTCTCAATCTAATCTTATATGATCACAATCAAAAAAAAAATTCACCTCAATTTGACAATGCTACTTCTACCCAACTTAGAATTTACCCATCTATTACACAAGACTATACATTTAAGAAAGACTTCCTTAAATTATTTAATCGTATTGTTCAATATATCCTCAAAAAATTTTAACACCAAATATATCACCTATGATATTCCCTTAATTACGAAAATAGTCATCAAGTAATGTGATTGGCCTATGGGGTATATCTAGCACTCTCAGTGTATCAAACTTATACCAAGCACGAGATTTTGTCTTTCCGAAATAGGGGAAGACGGAGAACAATAATAAAGAATTCAAGGAGGAGGTGATAGAATGCAAGTACGGGGTTCAAGGCGTTTAAAGAATTCAAAAGGGAGTTGTCAATGCAGTTGTCGATTAAAATTTTATTTTTGGTAAATTCTTATTCGCATGTTCATATCAGAACAGTTATGTACCCGACATGATATGCTTTGACCTGTCTAGAGGGCAAGTATATTTGTCTAACAAGCTGAGTTAACTATATCTCAATCCACGTAAAGTAGTTATGCGAAGAGCGAACCAAGCGCACTAAGATTGATCAGACCATAATACACTAATTCTGATTTAGACAATATATTAGTGTGGGCCCCCAATAATACATATGTCATGAACAAGCTCGATAAAGAATAAGCTTGTAAAACTAGGCTGTAACAGCAGCATAAGTCGAGGTAGTTCAGAAAATATAAGTACGCTGGATTATGATGAAAGAAGGTACAAAATAATTCAAGTTCACAAAGAAGATAAGACTCGTCCGGTGTTGTGCCTCTACAGTTGCCATATTAACTCCTTGTCTAAGTCTCTGGTCGACCAAATGGGGGTATGGGCCTCTAAGTTCTACAGTCTGGATAAACACTATCTTCTTATGCAAGTCTATAGTTGGTGTCATTCAATTACACTTCATTAATGGGTCAAAATAACTATGTGATACTAGGTTATGAGGCATACTACTAAACTTATAAGAATTAACTAATAGTATAACTACCTTAAGGGGAATCTACAAAATAATCTTGTCCTTATAAATAAAGTAGAAACTCTTATTAGGGTATACGAGGAAAAGATCTTGGTACTTATTAGGGTATCCTATTGCATTATATAGGTAATGGTCATCTTAAGTCTTAATCATAGTATTTATAGAATAAAGTGTTAACTTTAAGAATAGAAAAGTTACTGGCCCTTAAGTAAAATAGGATATAACCTGTATTGAGATATGGGTACAAATTACTTGATTTGAAACTAAAGAATAATCATAAAATTATAATCTAAATGAGCAACTCAAACTATCAAGTTCTAACTACTAAGCACATAATTTCAAATTTTAATATTAACAATTATAATCCTAGCAAACTAGATATTCTAACATAAAAGAAATTACTTGGCCTACAATCAGAACGGTTAGGTGGTACGAATTGAAAGGTGAAGGAAAAATTTTAGTCGCCGCATAAATAGCGAGTGTTAAGGTTTTGGAGGAATAAGAAATGAAATTAAATAGAGAGACTCTTGATTATATTATGGTTTCCTAAGGAAATGTGCTATACTAATCTCTGTGTTCGAGGTATGATCAAGAAAAATATTCTATTCATTCCTCTTGGCTTCCTGAGGTACTGTTCTGCTAATATCAAGACAATAAGCTAAATTTATAGTTCTCTAATATTATTTCACTATGAAAGTTAGGTTTAGTCCTAATATTCAACCTTGGATTTCTATTAGTTCCTCAATACCAGGGTCAAACAATATGGTCAAATTTATAAATAACCCTAGTAGTGTCTATACTACTCACAAGTCCTTCATAAATATATCAATGGATAATGGTCAATTAATCTATAGGTAAGGGATGTTGGGGTTCATTAGGTATTCTAAACTTAGTGATGTGTCAATATTCTAGTTATATTTTTAGTAGGAATATTACCCTAATTATCATCCTAATAACAAGGATTCCTATATTCTAGCAGAAGGCTATACTCAAGAAACTATTAGAGAAGTACATGAATCAAGAAGGATGCAATTATTTAAATAGAACGGGCTGGAAGGAAGGTGAGTCATAGTCAAATGTGGATGAGACCTAAAACTCTAATCCTAGGTGCAGGCTTGCTCGGTACAGTAACGTAACCGAGACAATATGCTCTCGGCCTGCATGGGCCACCACTAAAAATATGTCACGCCCCAGTCCCAAAATACGTAGGACAAGGAATACGTAAGCATGCCAGCCGTATGTATATAGAGACTTCAATATATGGAAACCATAACACATACGTACGCTGTATTATGAACAATAATTTACAAATGGTATATAATTATCACAAGTCATAGGGCATAACTAAATCTCATCCACAAAAATCATAAAGAAATAAATGATCATATATGTCAATAAACCAAATATGAACTAGTCGAGAAGAACTAATAGTTGGAGGGAGACAAATCAACTACCAACTAGAATATAAGAGAAACAAAATAAGTACATCATCTAATGAACAACGAGACTCAAAGAGAAGACCTCCTCGAAAGATAATGAAGTAGCAAGTCCTGATCCGTGCTCCTGCAAATAGCCATGATCGTCTACACCTGGAAAGGGACCAGGTTCTCAGAGGGACGTAACAAGATACATAGAAGCATGCCAATAAAGTACTGAAAGTAAACATCCAAGGGTCGCCTAACCATCTATGTGAATGCACTTTGAGAACAACTTTCCAACACGTGGGCTATCTGGTCAAAATGGGATTGGCATGATTCTCTCGGAGATTCAGGGGCCTAAAAAGCATGACGTCTTTTGAACCTCAGAGGCCGCTAAGTAATATATAGGGGTCATCATGACCACGTATCTCCGACGGAGCATACGGGTTACACAAAGAAAGTACAAATGAGCCCAAATGCCTTACTTGTTCTTCTCTCCACTCCATGCTCTAAGCATGTCATATCCATGACACGATAAGACCTCTAATAACTGTCAAGTCTTCTAGCATGCAAATTCTATCAACAGCTATTTCTTATCGTACGTCCCACACGTACTGATGATCAGTCAGTACGTACGTCCGTGATCTATATGAGACTCACAAGTCATGTAAGAAATGTGTCACGGCCAAATAAAACATAGGAATGCCTCATGATCATGTGGTAGTCTCGTAAAACTATGTCAACATGCATATATATAATAAAAACAATACAACGCCACCGTTGTTGCATCCAAGTTATTCTTGGACGCGCAGTTTATATAGCAGTTAAAATATATGAACTAAATAACAGAAATAAAATGCATGCACCATATAGAATGTAAATCATAGTACAATGGCAAGGTATACTTGCCTGCTCTGAAATAGAATGAAGTCACAACTCAAGGCGTCGTCCAATCTATCCGTCATATAAATTAAACAAGTTAGGTTATAAAAGTGGGTGAATAGGTTCCTCCATTTTAATCTATTTTAATTCTGAAAAATTAACCTAAAATAGTATTTTAATCTTATTATAATCTGATCATGACAAATATCTATGATCTATATTCTCTATAAAGGACCCAAAATATTTTATTGTTAAACCCTAATTTTGGTCCAAAAAAAGTTAACTTTACTGATTTGTGATCCGTGGCACGCAAATTGAGGCAATCCGTTGACCAAAAAGTCAACCTACTAAAATCCTGGATTTGTGTGTGGAATCCTATAGATTTTAATGCTACATGAACACCAAAATTGATGATTTCATAAAATCACAAGTCGGTAAAGAGCTATGGCCACAAGGGCGCACAGATGACAATTTTTGGAAGTTTCCTATTTACGTTTACGTTGCAAAAATTTTATAATAAATTAAACTTGCATGTTAAATTCTGGAAAAATAATTTTATATAAGTTCAACATGTCAGATTTTTGAAACTTTAAACGGCTCATAATTCCGAGTTCGAGATCTCCCGAAATCTCAAAAACACAAAATCGCGTTTGATTTTGGATAACTGGCACTTTTAGAATTTTCTGGAAAAATAAGTTCATAAATTATTAAAATAACTTATATATTCATAAAACTAACCTTGATATGGTTCTAACAAAAAAAATTGGAGCGCGTTTGGAGTCAAGAGCTAGGAGATATCGTCTTTTTAAGTCGTCATAACTACTAGAAAATGAGGCTGAATTTATGACGAATTTTGACTATTTTTTGACGAAAAAGAGAGGAATTTGGGAAAGAAAAATATAAAAGATGAGTTTATTCCATAACTCTAATAGGTATTTATAATGGTGAAGAATACTTAATTGAATATGACTAGGATTGGCTAATTTGGATATGATTATGATCAGTTTAAATAAGGATAGGATATGCATAAAATTGCTTTCCTAGTAGGCTCAGGATTTAAATTAATTTAAAATAGAATTTGAGTTCATCTCAATAATTTATAATCTTAAATAGAATTAAAGATAATACAAATAATTTATATATAATCTTATTAATATATATTAACATTAAATTAGCATATATCTAATATTAAGACTATATATATATCCAAATAAATCCTAAATAATTTCAAAAATCTAAATAAATTTCTTAAAATTCTAAATAAATTACTGAAAAATATAATTAAATATTTTAACCTAAAATAAATATTTGGTAGGAATAATATGCAAGTATGGTCTCATAGTAAATCATGAAAGTCCTAAAAATTTACGTTCCCTACGTTTTAATTACCTAAAAATTCTAGAAACATTTCTAAAAATCTAAAATAGCCTAAAAATAATTCTAAATAAATATTTATATAAGTAAATATACTAAGAAATTTATTTTCTAATTAACTAAGAGAATACTCTAAAATAATTCAATATTTAAAATAATCTATAATAAATATATTAATATAAAATACACACAAAATACCTATTTTGGGTTAGGGAATTTACAACAGCATATTAAGTAGGATGGCTTTGTAAGCTCTCAGATGATCTTCAAATGGTTAGTACACATATTCGAGTGATACTGACATACTGTGAAAACCAGAAAGCTGCAGTAGTGGCATCTATTCATCTCTTAAAAGGTCTAAAAAGAACTGTGTAGATAAAACACAGAACACTGAATGAGCGCAGTCAACGTGGATAATTACAGTGGCTAAATATTCGGAGCTAGATGATTCTGGCAGATCTGTTCATGATAGGTCTCAAGGACCAGTCAGAACAATAAATGAGCGCAAATAACATGGATCATTACAGTGGCTAAATGTTCAGAGCCAGGTGATTCTGGCGGATCCTCAAGGGCCAGTACAGAACACTGAATGAGCGCAGCTAACGTGGATCATTATAGTGGCTAAAAGATCGGAGTCAGATAAATCTGGCGAATCCATTCATAATAGGCCTCAAGCGCCAACTGATCATAAAAACTATAAAGAAGCGTAGTAGTCCATGCTACCGTAGGGTGACACCACCATGAGGTACCTCGATAAGGTAAAACCTCACCTTTGGGCCATGTCATAGCGCCAGTAGCACCGCATATAGTTAGCGTCAAGCACTATAAAGGAGCGTAGTTCTCCATGTTACTATGGGGTGGCACTACCATGAGATACCTTGACAGGGTAAAGCCTCGATTGTAGGCCATGTCACTGTCGCCCTCATATTTTCAATTAAGGGTAGTTTGGTAATTAGACATGGATATTTTATTTTTAGGATTTATTATATTAAATATTGTGCATGTGTATAAATTAATTATTGTATTATTTATTAATTATTAGTTGTAGTATTTATTATTGGACTTGTGTAGTAGATCTAACCAATTTATTAGTTGCATGAATCCAACATTTAGATTAGTTTAGATTGAGCCCATTAAATTAGACCCATGGATTAGGAGGATAGATTAATTAGTGAAACTATTAGACTAGAACCTTTCCCCTTAATTAATTTTTTCATGTAAAGCCCCAAGGGGTATTTTGGATATTTTATATTGCTTAGGAGAGGGTTTATGACCAGCCATTAGAGGAGGAGAGAGAGTGTCTCTCATTTCATTTTTTTATTTCCAAATAGATCTAGAATTTCTCCCTTTCCAAATTCCTTAATTCCCTCACCATTCCTCACCAAATTTTTACCCAAATTAATTCCATATTCATCAATTAAGACTACTACAATAAGGATCTACAAGAAGAAAATAAGGATCTAGAAGGAGGAGGCCAAGATCTAGAAGGAGGAGCTATTTTCTATTTTGGAGATTTTTTTATTGGAAATCTATCTCCCAATAGGTATATTTCAGTTTTCCCTCTTCTAGTAGACTCTAAATATGAGATTTAACCATGAGAAACTAACCCACATGCATAGGCTACCCATAGGAATTGGTTTTAGGTTCATAGGACACCTATGGTGGAAGTTATGTGCATTTTGGTGCCAATTTTGAAAAAATTCTGAGATTGGCACATGTAGTGGTTGTCATTGGATCTAATAGATCTAATTGACATTTGATTGCTTGTTTATGACTAGTGTCGTATCCACAATTGGATACGTGTAGGCCGTATCTCGTCAATTTGATAAAATGGATTGATTTTGGAGATTTTCCTCCGACACGGGGCCTTGTGCACATCACATTATGACACGGACACGTGGATACTCTAATTACTATACTTATTGTTCATAATAGTGTTTTAGACTTGTTCGTGTCCTCCGGAATACGTTTGGTTGTGTGTTGGAGCCGTATCGCAAGCATATCATAAAGAAAGTGTGATACGGGTGCGGTGCACTCTACGTGTTTGTTGTTTTGTCCTTTTTGCTATACGTGCATGTGTAATTATATATATAGATAATAATTAAGTGATATATATATGTATATGTTAGTGTATTTGAGTTTGGGTTTATGTGTGTGTCTGTGTGTATATACTAGTGTATATAGTTATATATATATATATATATATATATATATATATATATATATATATATATATGTGTGTGTGTGTGTGTGTGTGTGTGTGCTGGTTTATATATATATATATATATATATATATATATATATATATATAGCTAGTTATTATATGTGGGTGAATATATACATATCTATAAGTGTAGGTATGTTTGTGTGTGTGTGTATATATATATATATATATATATATATATATATAGAGAGAGAGAGAGAGAGAGAGAGGAGTGTGTATATACAAATTGATATCTATATGTGTATATATATGTGTGTGAGCATAGGTGTTTGCATATATGTTGTGTGTGTGTGCATGAGTGGTTGTGTGTGCGCGTGTGCAGCGAGCAGCGCTGCAGCAGCGCGCGAGCAGTCGTGGCACAGCAGCAGACTGCAGCAGCAGTCGCGGAGCAGCGTGGTGCAGTCGCAGCGCAGCGTGGTGCAGTCGCGATGCAGCGCGGTGAAGTTGTGACGCAACAGCAGGCTGCAACAGCAACAACAGACTACAGCAGCAGGCGCGGTACAGTCGCGGTGCAGCTCGCGGTATAGTGCGCAGCAGTGCGCCACTGTGCAGTTTCAGCTAGTTTTTAGTGGGGTTCAATTCAGTTTTGAGATATTGGGTTAGCAAGGTATCAAGGTAATTGGTTTATAGATAGATAGCTAGTAGTATTGTTAGTTAGGTTTCGGGTTTGGCATGGAGTTTAAGTATTTAGTTTACGGTTACAGTTAGTATATGAATAATTAAGTAGTTAGTATCTATAGTATGTATGTTTGGTATTAGTATATATACCTATTAGTCTATATATATATATATATATATATATATATATATATATATATATATATATATATATATATATATATATATATATATATATATATATATACTTGTTAGATATATAGTAAGTTATTATATAGGTATATATATCTATATATTGGTATGTATTATATGTTAGTAGTTAATAGTTTTAATAGTTTAGTTATGTTAGTATAGTTTAGTTGGGGGTTAGCTATATATAATTAACTTGGGATACCAAGGTAATATCAGGGTATTGAAGGATACTCAAGGTATTGGGTAATGGGTTGGTTTAGTCTAGTTAGTTACTATAGTAGTTAGTTGGTTAGTTATATATGTTTGATTATGTAGATAGTTAGATATATAAACTAGTATATATATATGTTATGATTGATAGTCAGTCTCATATACTAATAGGTAGTGTATCTTGATAGTTAGTTATATTAGCTATGCATATCTATGTATGTTAGTATTATAGTTAGTTCTATGTTATATTGAGATGTATATATTAGTGTTAGTTATAGCTAGTATTAGTTTGGGATTTTATAGTATTAGTACGGAATTTTATATATCTATTGGTATTAGTTATATGTTGAGTTTTTGGTTACCTCGGGATACCAAGGTATTACCAAGGTATTGGGCCGATACCCAAGGTATTGAGTTTGGGTATCGAGATAGGTACGATACGCATTGGTGCAAGGCCAAGGTATCCTAAATTTCTTGTTTTAATATAGTATTAAGTATAATGACTTGTATATATATATATATATCTAAAATACTATTTTCATATAAATGAACTTGCGTATATTAGGATACGACTTTTTGAATGCCTTTAGTCTTGGATTGTATAGCATAGTTTCATAGTGTTTCGACTTAGTAACTTAGTTTTAGACTCTTGTAACCTAGATTTCATCGGTTTGACCTAGAAATGGCTTTATGACTTAGAATTGCATCAACTTAACTTATTTTTATTTTAGAATATTGTATTGATGCAACATACCATATATAGGTTGTGTGATACCAGCTTGGACATCGAGAGACACACCTTGCTCAGGACTTCAGGCGAGTATATTTCTCTGATTGTTTTTAATTTATAATATTGTATATATGCATGTTCTAGAATTGTATACATTGATCCCGACACAGTAATTTTACGGACTTGTGCTATATGGATCCCGTCATAAGATGTTATCCCCTACCGTGTTCAACGGGTACTCATGTACATTGTATCTCATCGTGTATATTGGGTATTGATTATATTTCGTGTTCATACACTGCTCGTATTCAGTGTGCTTATTCGTGTATACCCACCGCTCATGTTCGGTGGTTATGATATTCGTGTACACCCACTGCTCGTGTTCAGTGGTTATATTTTCGTGTTCGTAGCGTGTCGTGATTGGATCCATCGGTATTAGTTGGGGGTGGGAGAGTAGGAGTTGATTATGTGATGAAAGCTCCAATGTTACATCATGTACATTCTGGTTACATACCTCACTTGTAATCTGTCTTACCTGGTCATGTTCACCCAATCCGATCACATAATGAACTTGTATTCTGAGACACATTAGCTAGTTTAGATTGCAGTTATTTTATCATATTGTTGATATTCATATTGTTGTTCTATATTCTCTTACATTACTTGTATATATATTGTTCATCATTCATATGTTTAGTGATCTTGTATTTCATTTCTATATCTGTTTATATGCTCGATTATGCTATTAAAACTGCTTTCAGAGGTATATACTTTGCTCCAATCCTGACTGGATATATTTTTCCAGATGATTGGCTTATAGAGCAGTGTCCCACATTCTACGGTCCACATGACGGTGTATCTTTAGAGGATCCTTTGGTAGACCAGGAGGACCTAGTTGTAGAGCCCGATGAGGTCTAGTTTATTTGTGTTGGACTTGTATTATATTATATTGTTGAGATTCATTGAGTTGTTTATTATTTCAGTTTATATCTTATTCTTTCCTTCGCTATTACATTCATGCTTATCTTCCTTAGTTTGCATTGTGATTGAGTTTAGTTATATTGTGAGATACCATTTTGTTCCTCCGTTTGGAGTTGAGATGATTGACAGGTACCATATTATATTGTTGAGATGCTAGATAGTTAGAAATGACCCAGACATCATTCTACCGTCGATTCTGCGGTGTAGGCTGGACGTACCCACGTACTCGTGTCCGAATATCTGGGTGCGGGTCGTGACAATCACAGCGGCAGTAATATCGCACATAGTCAAGAACACAACATATATGGGCTTGGAGGACCTCTGGTATTGCGTCTTTGCAATCCTACCATTTAGTTTTATGTTATTGGTTCAAAGAGAAATTTGTCAGGCATCTAGGTATTGGTTCAAGGGAGGACCATTGACTAGGAGAATATCAGGTATAGTGGATAGTCCTCAGGGACATTGTGGAATACATACCCGGAACCACTATGGTCTACTATTTGTTCTTGATCAGAACATTTCCTATGGGAGAATGGCTTTGACGCCTTAATGAGTTCTCGGGCAGAGTAAATATCCGACGTACATTACAGGAAGCACGAGTAGTTTTAGTACTACAAGGGACTTTTATCCCATACTACAGTGGCATGATAACACACGAGGGAGTGAACCTCGGCTTCGGGCCGTGTCACAACGGTGGTAGCACCGCACATAGGCAGGTAGCCTAATGCTGAAAAGAAATAGAGAGTGGTATTACAGCACTACAAAGATGCATGTGACCTCATGCTATAGTGGGTGACACCACATGAGGGAGTGAACCTCAACTTTGAGCCATGTCACAGCGGCGTTGCACCATACGGAAGCACAAGGCTTTATGTTGGGAGGTATTAATACACTACTAAGAGGCCTGTGACCTCATGCTACAGTGGGTGACACCACATAAGGGAATGAACCTTGGCTTTAAGCCATGCCACAACGGCGTAGCACCGCACAGGAGCACAAGGCTCCATGTATTATGTAGTAATGATACTACTAAGAGGCATGTGCCCTCATGCTACAGTGGTATGACACCACAAGAGGGGGATCCTCGGTCTTGGATGGCCATGTCATGCGGCGTAGCACTGCACAGAAGCATAAAGCTTCATGCCGGATAATAAACTCTTTATAGTGGAAGAACTCACCTAAGTGTATGGATATAGATATAGGCCGCCTCTTGAGGAAAAGCTTGTAGACGCCCAAGATACATATACTGAGACCATGTCAGCACATGGCCTTTAACGTGCGACCAGATGGCACAACTGAGGTCATTGTGTGAGTGGGAAGAATAGCAGCTATGGTACAAAATTCAAGGCTTAGTCCATTCTTGTATCATACTGTTGTTTGACCCATACGGAAAGATTCAAGTCATCGACGACATCTATCCTAATGCATGATGGCAATCACTGTGAGAAACGTTCGACTATAAATTATGATATATGTGGAAGATTGTTATATTTTCTACTTAGCTTTGGAAGTTTTAGTCCCACATTGAAAAACCACCAATGTGTATATCTCAATATATAGCTATGCTTAGTATTGATATATGCACATGGGATGGTGGCCCATATGGGTTGACTTTCCTAAAGGGATTAAGTGTGAACTCCATTATGACAATCTTTGTTTTGTCACCACCTTTGAAAAAAAATTCTTAGGAGCTAAGCCCTGAAGGGGCTTAGCGACTCAGAATCGGACTCAAACTCGGACTCGGGCACGGGTTCAAGGACACAAAGTGGCGCTTTGTTGGCTCACTTTGCACTTAGCACATCAACATCGTCGCATGGAGCTCGTGCGGTCCTTTATGCGCGAGTTGCATGCACGATTGCTAGCTCGGACGCATGCTTCGTGGCTCATACGGCCTAGCACTATGCGACCAAAGTGCTATGCGTCTCGGAGCTATGCAGACAAGGCACTATACGTCCAGACGTTATGAAGCTAGGGGTTATGCGGCCTGGCGTTATGTGTCATACCCCAATCTCCCGCAGGCAAATCGGCCATTCCCGCCAGGCGAAAATCACCCTTGCCAGCGCTCCCGTGGAACGATCGCTTGACCCATCCGGGTGTGATGCCGCACGAGCGTGATTCATGCCCGTGCAAGGCCATGGTTCATTGGCTGGCGGCAAGAGTTCTAAGCCACAGAGTCGTACAGATCGTCCGAGTGCAGCGGAGTCATGAACGCATAGGCGATCGGTAACAGGTTCACTGAGTCGACAATATAGCGGAAGCATTGAAACACAAGTTAAAGTAAGGCAAGCTCTTTTATTGATAAGAACATGTGTTACAGGCGGCGTATAGCCAAGATTATAAGTCGCTCAAGCCTCTCTCTCTGAAACAGTAAAAGCGTGCCAAGTGGCTACAATTATGGAATGATTGTACAGGCGATGTTCAGGCGATGTTCACAACATTATGTCTTGTATATGTGCTTCTGTTCCGGACGCACCATTGCGTCGGAGTGATCTTCACACCTTAGCACGCACGAAGGAGGCATCCGCACCGAACGAGGTTCTCCCGTACCCTGCATACAAACTGGTGGATTATCAGTACATTGAATGCACTGGTGGGGAAGCTACTCGCCCGCTCGACAAATCCAAACATATAATACAGGTTCCGTACACAACTATTAAGTTGTCTTTCTAGTTGCCTTAGGATCAGTTTCATGCAAGATTTGAATAGCCTAACTCGTGTGGCAGTGTGCCGTGCAACATGAGAGGAAACACGGCGAGACTTACCATTTGGCCTTCCCTGCCTAAGGCAAACATTGTTAATTCAAGCACGATCATGTATAAGCATTCAGGAGGCATAACATATGCAAACACGAGGGTCGTTTATCATGATCGTTCAGGTGTTCAGATGTTCTTGATGCGATGCAGTGACTCGCACGCGGATAGCCGCTAAGCGAGGATAACTTATCTATATGAACAGAAGTCGCTGGCATAGCCATAAGGACCGTTTGTAGTCTCAGGGTCGAGGATGAAGTGCAAGCAACAGAAACGATGGGCCTTGCACTTATCCCGTCGAAACAGACGACTACCGTAGTCTCAGGGTCGAGGATGAAGTACAAGCATACAGAAACGGAGAGCCTTGCACTTATCCCACCGAAACAGACGACTACCGTAGTCTCAGGGTCGAGGATGAAGTGCAAGCATACAGAAACGGAGAGCCTTGCACTTATCCCGCCGAAACAGACGACTACCGTAGTCTCAGAGTCGAGGATGAAGTGCAAGCATACAGAAACGGAGAGCCTTGCACTTATCCCGCCGAAACAGACGACTACCAGAAGTTTCGTCTAGACCGGGTCGGCCAGCGCCCCGGTGACCGCCCGCGGAACGAGATCCGAAGATCACCTTTTACAAGTTGTCCGCGACATGCAGGTCAGAGTCTCAGGTCACGTACAAAAACAAGTTCGAGGCAGAATATATATATATATATATATATATATATATATATATATATATATATATATATATATAAGAACAGGTCCGGTATGGAACGAGTTCGAAATAGAATATATATATAGAACTTGTTGAGACAGGATTCAGTAGTTTGCTCCTCGAGCTGTGATTCAGGGATTCATTCATTCAGGGTGCAGATTCCCTGGTTCGGGAATTGCCTTGGTGACCTAGCGGTCCCGAATACTTGCAGGTTCATTCAGGCACGGAATGACTACGTAGTAGTCATCCGGGGTTTGGATGAAAACATGGCAACATACAAGCAGACAAGCATGCGTTTCTAAGGAACGTAATCAGACACGTTGCTCGGACACGAAGGTAAGCCGAGAGATGAAACCGTAAGGGACTTAACATGCGAGGGCCTGAATATAAGCAATATTTTAATTTCCACGTTCTAGCATAAGCAAAATATGAGTTGGGATTATTCCCTTAGCTAGGTGCGTTGGATTTATTAGCATGCAGGGGTGATTCACCTAGCGACTAGCATGTATCATTCCAGATTTTTATGTGTGCTGGCTAAGCAAAGACAAGTTCACCGTAGCCACCCACCTTAGCGATAATTTGCCTCGGTAGAGCGATACGTCAAGCGAGCCTCTGAAAGCCTAAGCCAGATTCCTGTAGGGACAAGTCTGGATATCCTTTGCTTCTCATTTGAGGCAAAGCGGTCGGGACAGTTGCACTTTTGCCGATTGAATCGGCAGTCCGCTAGAACGGAACGGGGTGTTACATCCTACTCAACTCAGAAAAAGTCTCGTCCTCGAGACTTACTGAGGACAAGCAATAATCTAGGGTTGAGGCAATCCTAGACAAGTCGTTGTACTTGTTCATTTGGATATTCACTTGTACAAGCGTCAAAATCAGCATATCGCTTAGACTGGATCGTGCGCACTTTTGAAGTGCACTTCTTGCATGAGCACGTCAACCAGCTTAGTGATAGCGAAGTCTTAGCACTCGAGTTTCACCTTTTCTTAAGTCTTGGATGGTGCACTAGTTCAAGGCGTCCCTCGAATAGATGCATTCAACCAAACTTAGAGTTAGTGAAATCGGACAAGCTACTAGCGATACTCTCAAGGGTTCGTACAGGTTGGCACAAAGGCCACTCGCAGCACAACAACATACAAGCAAGCATATCATCCAAAACGTATTTTGAAAGTATTTAGACTTATTGTTGGAACATCCCATCGAGGCATTGAGAGAGAGCATGCACATAACCCACGAACGAGCTTTCGAAACTGAGATATCGAATCGAAGTCCAAGGGCGTAGAAGCCAGGCTCTGATACTAACATGTCACGCCCCGATCTCCCACAGGCAAATCGGCCGTTCCCGCCAGGCGGGAATCACCCTCGCCAGCGCTCCCGCGGAACGATCGCTTAACCCATCCGGACGTGATGTCGCACGAGCGTGATCCATGCCCGTGCAAGGCCATGGTTCATTGGCTGGCGGCAAGAGTTCTAAGCCACAGAGTCGCACAGATCGTCCGAGTGCAGCGGAGTCATGAACGCATAGGCGATCGGTAACAGGTTCACTGAGTCGACAATATAGCGGAAGCATTGAAACACAAGTTGAAGTAAGGCAAGCTCTTTTATTGATATGAACATGTGTTACAGGCGGCGTATAGCCGAGATTACAAGTCGCTCAAGCCTCTCTCTCTGAAACAGTAAAAGCGTGCCAAGTGGCTACAATTGTGGAATGATTGTACAGGCGATGTTCAGGCGATGTTCACAACATTATGTCTTGTATATGTACTTCTGTTCCGGACGCACCGTTACTTCGGAGTGATCTTCACACCTTAGCACGCACGAAGGAGGCATCCGCACCGAACGAGGTTCTCCCGTACCCTGCATACAAACTGGTGGATTATCAGTACATTGAATGCACTGGTGGGGAAGCTACTCGCTTGCTCGACAAATCCGAACACGTAATACAGGTTCCGTACACAACTATTAAGTTGTCTTTCTAGTTGCCTTAGGATCAGTTTCATGCAAGATTTGAATAGCCTAACTCGTGTGGCAGTGCGCCATACGACATGAGAGGAAACACGGCGAGACTTACCATTTGGCCTTCCCTGCCCAAGGCAAACATTGTTAATTCAAGCACGGTCATGTATAAGCATTCAGGAGGCATAGCATATGCAAACACGAGGGTCGTTTATCATGATCGTTCAGGTGTTCAGTTGTTCTTGATGCGATGCAGTGACTCGCACGCAGATAGCCGCTAAGCGAGGATGACTTATCTATATGAACAGAAGTCGCTGGCATAGCCATAAGGACTGTTTGTAGTCTCAGGGTCGAGGATGAAGTGAAAGCAACAGAAACGATGGGCCTTGCACTTATCCCGTTGAAACAGACGACTACCGTAGTCTCAGGGTCGAGGATGAAGTGCAAGCATACAGAAACGGAGAGCCTTGCACTTATCCCGCCAAAACAGACGACTACCATAGTCTCAGGGTCGAGGATGAAGTGCAAGCATACAGAAACGGAGAGCCTTGCACTTATCCCGTCGAAACAGACGACTACCAGAAGTTCCGTCTAGACCGGGTCGGCCCCAGTGCCCCGGTGACCGCCCGCGGAACGAGATCCGAAGATCACATTTTATAAGTTGTCCGCGACATGCAGGTCAGAGTCTCAGGTCACGTACAAAAACAAGTTCGAGGCAGAATATATATATATATAAGAACAGGTCCGGTATGGAACGAGTTCGAAACAGAATATATATATAGAACTTGTTAAGACAAGATTTAGTAGTTTGCTCCTCGAGCTGTGATTCAGGGATTCATTCATTCAGGGTGCAGATTCCCTGGTTCGGGAATTGCCTTGGTGACCTAGTGGTCCCGGATACTTGCAGGTTCATTCAGGTTCGGAACGACTACGTAGTAGTCTTCCGGGGTTTGGATGAAAACATGGCAACATACAAGCAGACAAGCATGCGTTTCTAAGGAACGTAATCAGACACGTTGCTCGGACCCGAAGGTAAGCCGAAAGATGAAACCGTAAGGGACTTAGCATGCGAGGGCCTGAATATAAGCAGTATTTCAATTTCCACGTTCTAGCATAAGCAAAATATGAGTTGGGATTATTCCCTTAGCTAGGTGCGTTGGATTTATTAGCATGCAGGGGTGATTCACATAGCGACTAGCATGTATCATTCCAGATTTTTATGTGTGCTGGCTAAGCAAAGACAAGTTCACCGTAGCCACCCACCTTAGCGATGATTCGCCTTGGTAGAGCGATACGTCAAACGAGCCTCTGAAAGCCTAAGCCGGATTCCTGTAGGGACAAGTCTGGATATCCTTTGCTTCTCGTTTGAGGCAAAGCGGGTCGGTACAGTTGTACTTTTGCCGATTGAATCGGCAGTCCGCTAGAACGGAACGGGGTATTACATTATGCAGCCAGGTTTGGATGAGCGAGTCACATGTGGAGGAGACATGGTCTGCTTTAGGTGGCGCATGCGCAACATAATTTTCTGTGCCTTCCGGAATATGTGACGCATGCGACGCGAGCGGCTACTTTATGCGTTTGGCGTCGCTATCCGCCTCGTGCAGTACAGTGTGTTAGGTGGCGGAGACAACGTATACGACATGGGCGACGCATGCGGCTCTGACACCCAGATTTTGGGGGATCTGGTCGGTCAGCACATATACGGCCTGGAGTTTCCTCAGGCCGCATAGGTTCTATTTTCCTCTATATATAGAGGATCTCCTCTTTCATTTGAGTATAGAGAAAAAAACAGATGGAAAAATGGAGAACACCAGATCATATGCGGCCCAGAGTCTCCCTCTCGTATGGTGTTTTTTGAGTATTTTTCGAAGGTGGCATTGAGCGTTCCAGAAGTTCATTTGTGAACTTACTGGTTCTTGGGGGCAGATCATCTGTACGGCGAATCTTTCTTTGAGCAACGGTGGTTTTGACCACTCCAGCAAGGAGTTTTTTTCCAGCATTTTCCTTTACTTCGTTCTTTCTCATTGTAGCGTCTGCGAACGTAAAGAGAAGAACGTTTTACTTGTTGCTTGTTGTAATCTTTATTTTTCTCGAAGTCAGTTTGTAACATGTTCTTGGTTCGTGCTTCGTTAGAATCGAAAAATATCAGATGATGAACTCTTGTGTGAATCTCTGATCTCGATGACAACTTGGATTCCAGTAGAGAGCAGACCTTCGGACCTCGCTTGTAGCTCTGCTATGGTCCACATTCTACCATCTTTGATCCATCTCGGAACTAACAGAATCCAATTCTGATTAGGCTATTCAAGCCACAAACCAATACAACACCACCGTCAGGAGCGAGCCACGACAATCCAAAAGTAAGTACAATACAAACTATCCTTCAGAATTGTGGGCATTTTTTTTTACTCTTTCTTCCACCTCTTTGTCCTTTGAACCCAGAGCTGGGCCGTCACGTTGGCCCATAAATGGGACCCATAATCTGTTGATTTACATTTCTGAAACCCAGGCCCAACTATAGTCGGCCAATCAGTGGAGACGTCTCTCTTTCTCTCTCACCCACGCGTCACGTGAGTATCCATAAAAAACAAGTAGAAGAAGGAAGAAGGAAGAAGGGAAGTTGAGGGCTTCGAGCATGGCGTTGGCTCCTCGTCTCCTCTCCCGATCCAAACATGTACGTCCTTCCTCTCTCTCTCTCTCTCTCTCTCTCTCTCTCTCCGTCTCCGTCTCCGTATCCGTATCCGTATCTCGATACGAGCTGATCAACGATTATGAGCTCTGATCTCTGTTTTCTTTTCTTTTCTTACTTAGGGATTGTTACAAGGGTCTTTGCTTTTTCTGGTCGAGGTATTGTTCTCGATTTGATTGCTCGTTCCATTTTTGCTGGTCTCGTGAAGAAACCCTAGCCGTAATTTTAGAGCAAAACCACTCATTCCACAAATTTACGCACAGAAAATGATAGATTTTTTGTGAATTTTGGTTAGCTATAGGACATTAGTTCTTCAAGTTATGTTTGATGATGTGAACGAAGTGGATAGCTAATGTTAATTTATCTAGTGTTGGGACCGATTATACATTGAAGTAATTATTTTAAATTCGTTGTCAATCGGGGACGATATCGAATATTAAAGTAGTTAAATTTTGTTTTACTATTCTTCGTCTGCAAAGGTGAAAAGTGCTTCTGTTATCATATTTTGTGATCGTGAATTGGGGTTAAACGTGAAGCTGAAGCATGATTTCAGATGTAGTTATAGTACTGGAGTTGACGAAAGTTCAGCTATTGAATTATTCTTCATTCATTCTAAATACGGAATTGAGATGGAGGGATCTAATAGCACCGGAAGCTGCAACAACTAAAGCAAGAAAACCCTTTATCTTATTTTTTTTTTTTTCCTTTTTGCGGGTCAGCTATATCAATCCTTTCCATTATGCATTGTTGAGGATTAAGGAACATTTGCCCTCCGGCTTGAGCAATTCTTGTTATCTATGCACATATCCAATCATGTTTAGGCCTATCCATAGTTCTAACAGCTCCTTGAATTAAGATCATATCACTTTTAAGTGGTGCATCTATCGGTCTTCTTTACGTATGTTTCAAATTGTTACGAAAATTATCTTTCATCTTACCCCATTTAGCACCGCCTTCAACTCTTCATCAATGCAATTGTTGCTTATCCTATCATTTAATCTATTGCCAGTCGTCACTCTCGGCAATCTCATTTCAACTACTATTGTTTTGTGGAAGTTGCCCAACATTCTGACCCATAATGCATGGAAGGGTGAGGCGGATGCTGCAAACGATATTTCTTCAATGCAGTAAATAATGTATCAGCCTATTAGACTATTTAGCATTGGAGCTTATAACTGTTAGTAAATACATGTGGTTTGGCTATTTATTCAATTGTTTGTCTTTGAACTTAATTAAAAATATGAATTTTTGAATTTGTAATTTAATCATAAGTGTTCGCTTGTGCAACAAAAACCATATCTTCTGTGGGCATGTCTATTCTGGTATGATAGGCTGGTCCTTAAGGATAAAAGGATTGTTAAGTAAAACCAATCTTAGTTTTTCTTTTTCTCCATGTTGTATAGACATGAAAAGCTTAACTGAAGTACAAACTAATAACTGATTGGTTCAACTTGTAGTGCAGCTACATTGTTCATGTTGTTTCCTGAGTCCTCAACAGCTACATAGTTTTCCAAAGCCATAAACTCAAGGAACCATCTCTATTTTGATTATGCCTAAGCGTTCTTGTTTGTAGCTATTGAATACAACTTAATGAGCAAGTTGCCGTAGCAATCTCGGGCCTCTTGTCTGGACTTCAACCAACATGTATTAGTTATAACTTGATGTGCAGTTATGAAGATTTGAATGAGATGGCCAAATCAGATTCAGTTCGATTTAGGGTTCAACCCTGGACAAGTGGTACTCGATCCAACTCAATTATCAGGCCATGGTGGGTTGGGATATGCTGTTCTCCTGTTGGGTTCAACCGTTTGATTTGGAAATTTTCAGATTGACGAGATTTGGCCGGATCCAGTCTAAGCTCATCATTCATTTTGCACTCAATCACATCAAAACTGTTTAAGAAATATGATTAAGTGTTTTCCTTGCAAAAGTTTGAAGTGGTAATGATGGACTATGCTGTGAACGAATTACTTCCTCTAGAAACTAGGTAATTGAATGGTATTGTTCATCTTTTGAATTATTGTAATCCAGATAGTGTATCCCAAAAGTTTGAGATATAGGTTAATTGTTGTTGTGAGTTGACTTGCTTTTGGAATAGTATTTACTATCTCTATGTGGTTAGAGTTGCAGATGAACAGAGCTGCTAGTTAGCTCGGCTCGAGCTCACTTCGTATAGGAGCCGAGCTTGAACATGAAACGGAGGCCATTGGCTAAACAAGTGAAGCTTGGATGAAGCTTGACTTCTGAGGCCGTGAACTAACTTGACCCCGGAAGCTCAACGAGGAACCACTTGGCCTCCCTCTCTTAACTTGATTACGAGACGATAGGCTTTACTAAGGACACAACTATATATATTGTCAAATTGTGATATGTTTTCTGTATCTTTTTGCTAGGTTATTGTATCTTGTATCATATCGTGCATCACAAGATACATTATCCCAAAGAAAAATAGATTGAAAAAATTAACATAACAGGTAACGAAAAAAGAGTATCATTGGTCATCAAGTGACACGGACATCTAAAGTCGATAAGTGAAAAAAAAAACAAGTTAGACAGTGAGCATAAGTAATGACATCCATAAATTGGGAAAGATAAGCTCAGTCTCTGACATACAAAGAAAACTTGGGGTTGGGGGGGGGGGGGGGTGTTTCTTGGATTGGGTTTTAATTTTTATAAGGTGATGGTTCAGATTTAGCTTTTCGAGAACACTAATCACGCTAAATGGTTTATACCTGTTAAATATTAGTAAGATTTGGGTCTAATCCTTATTACATTGGATTTGGACCACGAATGTTTGTGTTGAGGGGGGTAGTCAAATGGGATTTGACAATAGCAGCTTGTGATTTTGGAACCAAGTGTTTGTTAATAATGATTTGGGAATGGGATTACCAATAATCAGAAGAGACTTATGATTTTAAATCATCGGAACCCATTTCCTATTAACTTATCTCAATAAGAATCACTTCTTAGCTACCTTTGATTCTCAAATATCATCTCATCTTTTTTTAGGTCTAGGTATAGTCATTATCTTCCTCGTTTTTTTTCTTTTGTCCATTTTTCTATGTTGCCACCTTGTTCCCCTCTTCGTCATCCTCCTCAATCAGTAATATGAGTGACGATGAGGAGGGAGAAGATTTAGATCTTGGACGATATGTCAAAGTAGAAGTGGATGGTGGACCTGGGCACTCCCAAGGTAATCAAGGTTGCCATGAGCGATAGTGAGGTGCTGGTGGGTTTAGAGATGGAGCTCTAACCATTAGTTGTGACAATAACAATTTGACGGATCGGCCAAGGACGAGTTTCTGGACTGTTGGAGGGGCCTTCAAGGGTTTGCGGAGGACACCGTGTCCGTAAATAATATTTTAATCGTTGGATAGGAGTAAATAATCTTTCATTTGTTGGATTAGGTTCAAAAGAAATGTGTAGAATATTTTGGAGTAATTGTTATACTTTTTTTATTGATAATCTCTTGGCTATTTATAGCCTTACAACACTTAATCTTACATTAATACCCCATTAAAAACCCCTGTAGAATATTCTAATATCCTAACAAATATACCAAGAATATTCTAATATACCAACAAATATATCAAGAATATTCTAATATACCAATACTCCTCCTCAAGATGGGCGAAAGATATTCACTAAGCCCATCTTGTCACATCCTCTAATCATATCTGCAGAGCTATGTCCCTTGGTCATACTGTCTGCTACCTGCTCCTTGGTTGGAATATGACCTAGCTCCAGTAATCCACGGTACAATTTCTCCTTGATGAAGAACCTATCGATCTCGATGTGTTTGGTCCTGTCATGCTGCATTGGATTGTTGGTGATATTGATGGCTGACTGGTTGTCACACTACAGCCTCATCTTGGCTCCTTGATCCAGCTTCAGTTCCACCAGTATACTCTTCAGCCATAGGAGCTCTGCAACTCCCAAGGTCATAGCTCTGTACTCCGCTTCAGCTGTCGATTTGGCCACCACCGGCTGTTTCTTACTCCTCCAAGAGACCAAGTTGCCTCCTACAAATATGCAATAGCCCGAGGTAGACCTCATGTCATCAGTACAGCTAGCCCAGTCAGAGTCACAGTAGCCCTCGATGCTCAAGTGATCATTCTTCCTGAATATCAAACCCTTTCCGGGGGCACTCTTCAAGTATCTCAGAATCTGGTACCTGCGTCTATATGATCCTTCCTTGGGTCATGCATGTAGCGGCTCACCACACTCACTGCAAAGCAGATATCAGGACGTGTGTGGCTCAAATAGATCAACTTGTCCACCAGTCTCTAGTATCTGTCTCGGTCAACTGGTTCTCCAGCCTCAGCATACAGTTTGAACCCCTGGTTGATCGGCGTCGTTGCAGGTCTGCATCCAAACATTCCTGTCTCTGTGAGAAGGTCCAGCGCATACTTCCTCTGAGAAAAAACAATCATCTCTGCTTCTCGAGCAATCCCAATCCCAAGGAAGTACCGAAGAAGGCCAAGGTCCTTCACCTCGAACTCATTGTCAAGCTTTTCCTTGAGTCGGACAATCTCCTGCTCATCTCCTGTGATAATCATATCGTCCACATACACCGCAAGCATGGTGATGTGGCTTCCACTCTGACGAAAGAATACAGTATGATCAGCATTGATCTGCTGATATCCCATCTTTATCATCGCCCTCTTGAATCTGTCAAACCACGCTCGAGGAGACTGTTTCAGTCCATAGAGGGACTTCTTCAACCTGCAGACCTTGCCCACTGTCTTATCGGTGCAGAATCCTGGTGGTATCTCCATGTACACTTCCTCCACTAGATCCCCATGAAGAAACGCATTCTTTACATCCAGTTGGTGTAGCTTCCATCCACCATTCGCTGCCAAAGAAATCAGGATCCTGACGGTGCTCATCTTCGCCACTGGTGGAAATGTTTCATCATAGTCAATGTCATACGTCTGACTGTATCCTTTTGCCACCAGTCGAGCCTTGTAGCGCTCTACTTTTTCATCTTGGTTCTGCTTCACAGTAAAGACTCACTTGCATCCGACTGCCCTCTTTCCCTCTGGCAGTTTTACCAGTTCCCAAGTGTGGTTCTTCTCAAGAGCGCCTAACTTCTCGTGCATCGTCGCTTTCCACTTTGGATTGTTCTTGGCAACTTGCCAATTGTTAGGTACAGTAATACTATCCAAAGATGCAATGAATGATTCATGAGAAGAAGAGATGTTATTATATAAAACAAATTGAGCAAGGTCACAATCATGTCTATCAGGAGGATTTTTCGCATTGCTGCGAGTGGTCCTTCGTACTGATAATGGTGTGGGAGGAGTAGGAAGAATGATATCACCTGATTTATAGATAATCTCTTGGCTATTTATTGATATATAACAATATTTTGGAGTAATTGTTATATTTTTTATTGATAATCTCTTGGCTATTTATAGTCTTACAATCATTCATCTTACATTAATACCCCATTAAAACCTCCTGTAGAATATTCTAATATCCCAACAAATATATTAAGAATATTCTAATATACCAACAAATATATCAAGAATATTCTAATATACCAACAAAATGATTGCTGGAGAAGCCTTCAAGTGTTTGTGGATAACTGCTATGTAGTCAATGAATGTATTTTTAAATCAATAATAGTAGTGTAATTTATAAGAATTGTCATAATTCAAAATTATAAGTTTTGTTAGGATATAAATTTGATAACTATAGTTGTATTTGAATCTAACGAAAATGTGATCGAAAATTTAGGAAGCATGGACACACCCAAAAAAACTGGTGTCCTCTTGATTCGTGTAGAACACATATCAGTTACAACACAGATACACACATGCCGAGTCAGTATTGTGCATTCCGAATTTGTGTGCTAGCAACAAGAATGGAAGGTACTTGGTCTTTTATTTGATGAGTTGCTATCTAGATGTGGTTTTGATATCACAATAGCAGGAACAATCGCAGGTATTTTAAAATCATCGTGATTTGCATGAAATCACTGCGATTGTGATTTGTAATCACATCCACAGTGTGGTTTTGAATCCCCTTTGATTAAAGGGGTCAAGCATGAACAATCAAGCTTGAAGATAATCTTTGGCTCTACATTATGTGTGGAGTGCAACACCTAAAGGGGTCAAGGATGAATAATTAATGCTCCATACAACTCATTTGCAACCTCTCTGTGATGGTCAGTAGTCAAGTAATCTGTATCACTTTGAGGTGAGTATGGAAATGGGAATAATAGAAGTTACTATGGCTTTTCTCTTGCGGTAGACAGAAGATGTTTTTCTGCAACAATTGAAATAAAATAATACAGTATCGATATTATAGGCATGCATAACAAAAATATTGGGCTGCTTGGTAGAATATCTGAGTAGATCCTCCAAAGCAGAGGGGCATGACCATCTGTGAAGGACTTTAGTGGAGTTGGGAAAGATGTATAAGAACTAGGTTAGAATTTGACTAATTTGAAGAGCTATGCTGTAAGTTCAGATTTTGTTTTGTAAGTTCCCTTGTGGTTGTATGTTTCTCATACATCACTATGATATGCAAGTAATTTCCCGTCACTTGACTATTCAAGAGATATAGGTGAAGGACGTGTCTACTTTTTATCTCCGAATGTTTGGTTGATTGACACGATATAAGATATGTTTGGGCCCTTTCATGGATGAGCAAATTGAAGTGAATCATATTTTAAACTGTTTGTTTGAGGATCAGTTTTTTGGAATGTTCTTATAAAAGAAGCTTCTCCCATGTTGGCAGAGATACACCAGTATGTTCCATGTGCTTAGTAAAAGTGATGATCCCTAAAAATAGGATACGACTAGTGGAATTGCTGCTATTTTCCTGGGTTTTGACCTACACTTGAAGTGTAGATGAGGTGTTGCAGGTGTTGTCACCAATGTGAGATGATCGAGGACCAGTTCAGACGCTTTGAGTTTTGATTAGAGATTGGGTTTGGTTTGGACTAGTTTTAGATAGTAGATAGGTTTTTTTTTCAGTATATTTATTTATTTTGGCTGTTTATTTATTGGGATTTATGATTAGATATGTTTGGTAATGCTGAGTAGGATTGGTTTCTTTGTGGAGAAGGATTATAAGGCTATATAAACAATTAAAAGTATGTAAACACTTTTTTTTAATCGAATTAGAGATTGAGGACTTGATGTTCATTGTGTGATTGCCTAACCTGTATTAATCTCCATCTTCTTATTCATCTACTTCAAACCTTAATATTGTGTAGAAAAACTTAGCCCCCATATTTCAGCCATCAAACAATTCTAAATACTCATCCTTTTCTTTTACCCTATACATTGGACCCTTCCTTTCCCACCTTTAACCCTCCATATCACCCCAACCCCCCATCTTTCACTTTGTGTAGAAAACCTTAGCCCCCATCTTTCACTTTTGTCCAAATTTTAAAAAACCATTGAAAACCCTTAAACCCAAATCCAATCACCTAAAAACCCTAAAAGGTTAAAAAAATTATACACCATTACGTCTAATATCATTCAACCGTATCCCAAATAAATCAAACTATTGGGTATTGAGTGAAGGCATCAAAGCAGATGCAGATGCAGTGTCTTCCAGAATTCATATTTGAGCTTATTTCTGATAGTATGACCTATCTCATAACTTTTGGTACAAACCGTAATCATATATTGTTTGTTCAATTGCAGATCTTCAATATTTTAGGGTTGATGCAACAACCATTGGTATAGTGATAATTTTTGTGAATATCTATTACATGTTTCACATCTTCATACTAGGACTACACTAGTTTCGTCCATGTAGGAGCCCTCTAGGTCTTGTCATGAGCCATGGGACTTATTATATCGTCGTTTGCGTAATAACTTTGTTGAGTATTGTAGGAGGGAATTATAGATCCATCTTCTTAAGAAGAGAGTGGAGTACATTATATAGGAGAGACTAACCCCTCTCACTATTAGTCTACCCGATATGGGACTAAACTAAACTTAACACATAATTCAACACCCTCCCTCAAGCTGGAGCATCGATGTCAATCATGCGCAGCTTGTTACAGAGAAATTGAACCCGAAGACCTAGAAGAGACTTTGTAAATATATCAGCTATGTGATTGCAGGTCCTCACGTGGTGAAACTTTATCATCCTCTGATACTCATCACGGACAAAGTGAATGTCGATTTCAATGTGTTTTCTCCTTTCATGAAATACATGATTAGTAGCAATATGAATAGCAGACTGGTTATCACACCCACATATCTGTTGCTTTATATCCTGCTTTTTCTCCCAGTTCCTGTAGAAGATCCTGCAGATATAGCACTTCTGCTGTGCCATGAGCAACGACCCGATATTCCGCTTTCGAGCTTGATCGTGCGATCACACTCTACTTCTTGCTCTTCCATGATACTAAGTTTCCGTCAATGAAGACCGAGTAGCCAGATATAGACCGTATATCCGTAAGACTGGCACCCCAGTCAGTATCAATAAAACACTCAACATAAGTATGTCCTTTATTTTTTATCTAAATTTATTTTCTCGGATTCTGAACTAGATAGCGCAGAATTCTGAGAACTGCCTCTCAATGTGGAACTCGTGGAGAAGACATGAATCTACTTGCGACAATGACGGCAAAGGAAATGTCTGAACGAGTCATAACGGCCAAGTAGTTGAGCTTCCTAACTAGTCGACGATATTAATTCGGATTGGTCATCAGTGTCCCCTCGTTGGGGAGTAACTTTATCCCTGGATCCATGGACGAGGTTGCTCCCTTAGCTTGCATCATTTCTGCATCATTTAGGATGTCTAGCACATACTTTCTCTGAGATATTACAATGTCTCGCTTACCCCGTGTGACTTCTACGCCCAAAAAGTAGCTCAACGATCCCAAATCCTTGGTTTAAAACTGTTCTCCTAGAAACTTCTTCAGTCCTGCAATGTCCTGACTGTCGTCTCCTGTGATCACAATATCGTCTATATAGACACCAAGTAGTATCCTTCCAGCTGATGTCTGACGGTAGAATACTGAATGTTCCTTCTTCGATTGGCACATGCCAAACTGAGTAACCATATTTGTGAAACGACCAAACCATGCACGAGGGGATTATTTGAGACCATAAAGGGCCTTTCGCAGATGACACATTTTACCCTCCCTTGCAACGAACTCAGGAGGTTGCACCATATACACTTCTTCGTCAAGATCTCCATGAAGAAATACATTCTTGATATCCAGCTATAGTAACGACCAGTCATAGCGAACAACTAAGGCCAAGAGTATACGCACAGAGGTCATCCGAGCAACTGGAAAGAATGTCTCAAAATAATCCTCATCATAGGTTTGAGAATATCCTTTTGCCACCAGACGAGCCTTCAGGCGATCAAGAGTGCCATCCGATTTTACCTTAATATTGAACACCTATTTGCAACCTAATGTCTTCTTACCATGAGGTAAATCAACCAAGTTCTATGTATGATTTTTTCGAAGTGCTTTTATCTCCTCTTCCATAGCAGCATGTCAGCCGGGATGTTTAAGACCCTCCTTTGCAGTATTGGGAATCTGAATTCCATCAATAGTAGCCACCAATGATTGTGTGCGGCTTGCAAGCCCTTTATAATTGTCAACATACAATGGATGATCACGACATGTACGACGAGGTCGAGCTGGCGGATCAGGCAGAGGCAAATCATTGGAGCTAGAGGAGGATGAAGGCGCTGTGTCCGCGGGCACGATCGACAAAACTCGTTCCGGCGATGCTGGTACTGACAGAGCCGGTGTTTGCGGACAGTCGAACCGGGAGAATGGCTCGGTAGGAGAGGACACCCTTACGGGAGTCTGTTGTGTTTGAACAGGAAACAACAAGAAATCCTCTTCTGGATAAACTTGCGGAGCCGGATCAGTAATTTGTGGAAGTGAAGGAAACTCGGTTTCAACAAAGATAATATCTCGAGAGAAAAAAAAATACATCTTCAAGACTGAAAAAAATATCGATATCATTTCTGATCCTTAGGATACCCCAAGAAAAATACATTAGATAGCCTTTGGATCTAATTTAGAAAGAGTTGGTCGGGTATCCCTAACATAACATAAGCAACCAAAGATTCAGAGAGGTAGAGAAAACGGCTCTCGTTTGGGATATAACCGAGAGAAGGGAGTATCGTCATTGAGAACAGACGACGACATGCGATTAATTAGATAGCAAGCCGTAAGAACGACATCCGACCAAAATCTTTTTGGAGTACGTGCTTAGAACATAAGAGAACACGTTGTTTCTAAGAGATGACGATTCTTACGTTCAGCCACACCATTCTGTTGTGGTGTGCAAGGACATGAAGTTTGGTGGATGATGCCATTCCGAGACAGATGTGAAACAAACTCACGAGACATATACTCACGACCATTATCACTGCGAACGCATTTAATCAGAACACCAATTTGTGTTTTGATTTTCGCATAAAAAATGTACCAAATGTTAAATAATTTGGAGCAATTTTTCATTAGATAAACAAAAGTGACACGTGAGTAGTCGTCAACAAAAGTAACAAAGTACTTGAATCCCATCATAGATTCAACCGGACAAGGTCCCCATATATTATAATGCACCAACTCGAAGGGAGCGGAAGCAATTTTATTTTGACTGACCTGATAGGAAACCTGCCAAACTACATGACTCACAATAAAAAGAACATGAAACATCTAAAGATGGGTACATTTTCTGGAGTGCTTGGACAGATGGATGTTCTAACCGGCAGTGTAACTCAAAAGGATCAAGTTTCACACCAGCACAGGCAACAGAGGAAGTTTCATCAAACAAGTACAAGTCTCCAGCCACATGTTCCCTACCGATAGTCTTTCCAGTCTTTAGGTCCTGAAAAACACAACCATCAGGAAAGAATGTTACCGAGCAATGCATATCACGAGTAATTCGACTAATTGAGAGTAAGCTGAATGAGTTTTCAGGTGTATGTAATACAGAATGTAGTGACAGTTCTGAAGAAAGGACATTCTTTTCCACGGACTGTCAGCGAACCACCATTGGCACATGTAATATTAGACATACGACCAACCGGTACATAATTTTGTATCATACCTGCATCACATGTCAAGTGAGCAGACGCACCAGAATCAATGATCTACTGTTTCGACTGTATCACACATGCTGCTGAGTACCCCGCGGTGGACCCAGAAGTAGAGGCTTCACCATGACGTTGAGCTTGAAACTCAACAAAGTCTGCATATGCTTCATCAGTCATTTGTACGAATTGGCCGCCAAAATCAGGAGTATCTAAGATAATTTTGGCGGCAGGAGCTTTAGTACACTGCTACTGGAAATGATTATGTAGACCACAGTTGAAGCAGGTGCGCGGTCGACCTTTATCACGACCGCCAATGCCTCGTCCACCATCACAACCAACATTTCGGCCAGTAACGTCGTCCACTACGACCACCACGAAATCCAGTACGAGCGGCACCAAGAGCAGATCGATCAGCAGGAGTATCACTTGGAGAGGTCTCGACGACCTTTGTTGTCCGTAGGACACGAAAATGCGCTTCCATTATAGATGAAACCTTGGCTCCAGCAATGATCTGAGAGCAAGCTGACTCTGCATTAGGACGGAGAGAGACAAGATATACCATGACATGAAGCTGCTCACGTTGAGCTCTCGCTTCATTGATATCCGTCGTCAGAGGTAATACACGGTCAACTTCATCGACCATAGCCTTAAAGGTCCGGAAGTGGTCCTTATGAGACTTGTCGTCCTGCTCTGTTCGGTAGACGCCGACGACCGAGTCGTAGATACGAGACAAGTCGCATTTTTCATCAAACGTCGTCGCTAGGACCTCCCATAACTCATTTACTGTATCCGTGTTCTGAACCATGTCCTCCACCGATGGTTCCATTGAGTTCATCAACTGTGTAAAAAGTCGACTATCATCCGTCTCCTACTGCTTAAATGTGGGATCAGTCGTCTCCGAAGGGTTGTCAGTCAGATGCTTGGACAACCGTATTTTTCGAAGTATTTTCTCAACCTTATTATGCCATGTTGAGCAACCATCTGGTCCGTCCAACCGCTGATCAACGAGTCGAATCGAAGAAATCGTCGTGCCAGTACCCGTTAGTCCCGCCAATGCGTTTTCGACACCGGTAGTAGTATCACTGCTAGCCGCGTCAGTGTTTGTCATCCGGCAATGCACTTGATTCAACTATCGCTGGATCTTTCCAATCTTAATAATCACATCAACTTTACAAATATGCTATCAACGTGGCCAGAACCGGCACGTGCATGGAAAGCAGAGATCGTATGGGGATCACACAAGCCAGGACATAGAAGCAACCCAGGTTACTCTCTGTGTAGATCCTGATGTGGAGATCGGGGTAGGAAGAAAACAAAAATTCACGTTAACAAGCAACTTGTCTACTCTTTATTAACTCCTGAAGTCGTAATCTAGGAACAGAAGTTTTGCAAACAAATCATTGTCTACTCTTTGTTAACTCCTGACCGCTGATATACGATTTTTTTTTTTAGAATTAGGGTTTAGACAGGAAGGAGGGGCGGCGGCTGCATATTAGGGTTAGGCTGTGGGGGGGGGGGGGGGGGCGGCTGGGTGCAGGGAGGCGGGGCCGGGGGTGGGGGGAGGCAAGTGCAGGGAGGTGGGTGTAGGGAGACGGTAGAGGGAGGCGGGGCCGGGGTTGCAGGTTGGCGGTGGGGGGAGGCAGGGCCGGGGGCACCGGGAGGCGGGGCAGCGGCAAGTGGGGCGGGGGGTCGAGGGAGGCGGGGGGAGAGAGGAGGGGGGTTGACCTAGGGTTAGGGTTTTTTTTTTCTTTGTGAAGAGAAAGTGGTGGATGGTTATGGCTCTGATACCATGTAGGAGGGAATTATAGATTCGTCTTCTTAAGAAGAGAGGGGAGTACATTATATAGGAGAGGCTAACCCCTCTCACTATTAGTCTACCCGTTGTGGGACTAAACTAAACTTAACACATAACAAGTATGATGTGAAATATCTGGTAAGTTCCTGTAAGAGATGGAACTGGTGGTGTGATGCTTGTTACACTTTCCTTTTATGTAAAAGTGGCTGTTTGAAACCTTTCTGAAATAGAATACTAGTCGTTTCACATTCAGCGCAGGAGGTTAATTGAGTAGTATATTCTATGACCCAGTTGAAGGATCTATTTTGTGAGTTGGGTTCTTTGTTGGAAATCTTATTGTATACTCAATGAAGCTCTTAATAGGACCTTAGGAGGAATTGACCAGTCCAGGCCGAAATAATTAAAACTTAGAACTATGTTTATTATTATTATAATATCGTTCTATAGTTTATGGTTGGATATTTGTAGGACTATTTACATTTTCTGCAAATAACTTGGTTTGCTTGTCACTTCTTAATTATTATGTATCTTCCTAACAAGGAAATACTAAGTGCAGATTGCAGTTGTATGGTGATACCTTTCCATAGTGACTTACATCTTTGTGTTTTTAAGTTTTTTATGTTCAGAAGTCCGCAGTCTTCAACTTAATACCCGCTCTTCTTACTTTGTATCATCTTACCATGCTTCATCTTGATGTTTAAACCAATTATTTAAAATGCAAAAAAGCCAGAGAAAACATTTGACCCCTTAGTGAAGTGGAGGTACAAGTCTCATGTTTTTTGCTTATTTAATTTTATTGGATTGTATACATATGAAAGGAAATGGAGAAATCAGCCAATCTAAAATATATTACGACACTTGACATGTTCCAATTTTCTGATGTTGGAGTTCTGACAAGTGATAACAAGTCACAACAGAAAGGACTGAGAACAATAGATGGTTTTACTCTTTTAACCCTAGTAACCCTAGTCTCCAAATTCCAAAAGTTGCATACATAAGTAGTTGACTCTTTACTTTTTTACTTTGACACCTTCAGCCTTGGAAAATTTACCCACTGTTCTCCATACTTATTTTCAAATTATATAGAAGGTGCCTCATGGGGCTTGAGGTGCAAGTTTCAAGCATGACTCATCGCTGTACCTTATGCCTCATGAGTCCAAAATGCTTCTAAATGCATAGTGTTTTCTGTATAAACCTTGAGGTGCATCTCGTTTGCACCTTTACAACACTGGTCTGAACCTTAAAAACAATTACAATCAGTCAGTTATGAGCTTAAATCTGCAATAAGTCTTCGTCCTTATTAGCTGTCTTAATATTATTTATCACAAGTTGATGAAAAAATATTGGTACATTATGATCACATGCCACCTAATTGATTATATTTTAAACTTTAAGGAGTATAAGATTTCTGTGTTTTGGTATATCTTCTCCTCTTTTTTTCTCTTTATATGCCTCATTTAGTGCATGTAAAGGGCTCATTGTTCCATTATTGATGTTGATATTATAAATCTGTTGAATTCTAAGTAAATTAAGTTCTTATCACTTCTGATTAGGGGTTTGTGTTCGGTCTATTTGGTTCAACCGAACTGTAGTTTTCCAAAACTCACTTAACCGTAAACCGATAGTATAATCTCAAAACCGTATTTGACCGATCCGCAAACCACATGACTATGACATTAAAAAGAGAAAAATACTAAAGTTGAGTCATGACTTACAAAATATAAAAATAAAGAGCAAGGCTAACAATACTGAAGAGAGTACAATGTGTAGCAACACAACTATATGTATTTGTATAATAAAGAGCCAAACCATGGTGTATAAGCATCAATAAATGCATGCCATCGAGTATTAGGCTACATATTATCCACATTAAGTGCGGTTTGAAATATTTATTTGGCTTGCAATCAATGCACTTGAAATATTTGTGAATTTTTTCAGCAACTGCCTTAAAATTCTTGTATGGTTGAACCTTCTTTACTGTTTCACAATGGGCTGCATGGAGTTTCCGGCATTTAACTTTTGCTCCATTAAATAGACATCTAGATTTCCTTACACGACATTCATTTAGAATAGAATCTGTGTTCAAAAGATTATAGTCTATGATTTGGTTGGTCAATCTGTCTTTCTAATTATATGCAGGGACTGGTCAAGAATCTTTATTACTCAGCAAGACCAACTGTGGATTCTGCTAGCAGATCATTCAGTACCCAGGCTACAACTACAGCAAGCACCCCTCAGCCTCCACCCCCACCACCGCCTCCAGAAAAGACCCATTTTGGTGGATTGAAAGATGAGGACCGTATATTTACCAACCTATATGGCTTGTATGATCCTTTCCTTAAAGGTGCCATGAAGCGAGGTGACTGGTACCGGACCAAGGACCTGGTGCTTAAGGGTACCGAATGGATTGTCAATGAAATGAAAAAGTCTGGTCTTCGAGGCCGTGGAGGAGCTGGCTTTCCATCTGGTCTCAAGTGGTCATTCATGCCCAAGGTATCTGATGGTCGCCCTTCGTATCTTGTTGTCAATGCCGATGAGAGTGAACCAGGCACATGCAAAGATAGGGAAATCATGCGCCACGATCCACACAAATTGCTTGAAGGGTGTTTGATTGCTGGGGTTGGCATGAGGGCTACGGCAGCTTACATCTACATAAGAGGGGAGTATGTGAATGAGCGATTAAACCTTGAAAAGGCAAGGAAGGAGGCATACCAAGCTGGGCTTCTGGGGAAGAATGCATGTGGATCAGGTTATGACTTTGATGTCCACATACACTTTGGTGCCGGTGCTTACATATGTGGTGAAGAGACGGCTCTATTGGAGAGTCTTGAAGGAAAACAAGGGAAACCAAGACTGAAGCCACCTTTTCCAGCCAATGCTGGCCTCTATGGCTGCCCAACGACTGTCACCAATGTCGAAACTGTGGCTGTCTCACCCACAATTCTGAGGCGAGGGCCCGAATGGTTTGCCAGCTTTGGTCGAAAGAACAATTCTGGGACGAAACTATTCTGTGTCTCAGGTCATGTAAACAAGCCATGCACTGTGGAAGAGGAGATGAGCATACCATTGAAAGAGTTGCTCGAGAGGCACTGTGGTGGAGTTAGGGGTGGGTGGGATAACTTGCTTGCAGTTATACCTGGGGGTTCTTCAGTTCCTCTCCTTCCGAAGAATATTTGTGATGATGTCTTGATGGACTACGATGCACTCAAGGCTGTCCAATCTGGATTAGGCACAGCAGCAGTCATTGTGATGGACAAGTCCACCGATGTAGTGGATGCAATTGCAAGGTTGTCATACTTCTACAAACATGAGAGCTGCGGGCAGTGCACACCATGCCGAGAGGGGACAGGATGGCTATGGATGATCATGGAGAGGTTGAAGGTTGGGAATGCTAAGATTGAGGAAATTGACATGCTTCAAGAGATTACAAAGCAAATTGAGGGGCACACCATATGTGCACTTGGGGATGCTGCTGCGTGGCCAGTGCAGGGGCTGATCAGGCATTTCAGGCCAGAACTTGAGAAGAGGATTCGGGAGCATGCAGAAAGAGAGCTGTTGCAAGCTGCAGCAGCATAAGTATCATCACTTGCTGGAGCGGTTTCCCTTTGGCAGATTTATTTACATTTTCGGTTCTAGGTTTTGAAATAATGGGGGTACCTGATAATCCATGGGAAGTCGGCCCTTGAAATTTCCATTCTGTTCACATGTTGTGGTGAGGATGGTGTGTGGTGCAGCTAAAACTAGTGAAAACTAAAGGCAACAAAGCGAACATATTCATCCTTGCCCAGATTTTTGTCCCAGAAAACATTGTTATTCTGTACATTGAAACCGATCGCTATTTGTGTTCAGGAATATGACCATTGATAGTCCCATCACACCCAGATTGTGTTTATGTAGTTGTTTTCTTCGCAGGATCGAGCATGGAAGCTCATTTTGCCCAAATTGGCAACTGTCTTGGTTGTCTGATGCTGCCAAAATGTGTTGAGATTCTGAGATCGACTTGCCTCAGGAAATCGCTCAATTCAAAGGCAGCTTTGAATTTTGACTAACATTATTATGACATGTTTTAGGCTTCGAACAGCCGGGGCTCTAGTTATATGAAAACTAGAGAATGGGCACCTGCATATATGCAGGCGACTAGAATAAGATCAAAAAAATATTGAATATACAGCATGTATGTATGTATTTACCATTTTTTCATGCATTCATATATAACTTTAGCATGCGTGCATATAGATTCATTTATGCTGTACTAATTATTTAAAAAAAAAAAAAAACTTGTGGCATTTCTCAATTTCCTCCTGTTATTTGCATCTCTGAGCATGAATTTTAACGATGCTCGTCGTGGTGTAGGATTTTGTATCATAGTCATGCATCAATTTCTAATGATGATGCAGGTTTAATATGGAAGCTTTTCAACCGTAGTATATGGTTCATAAGTTGCCAGTGGTTTAGTTATAACGATTTTATGTAAGTCATTATATTTAATATTTTACTTATTTTGTTGTATATAAAATCAAGTTTTATGTATAGTAGATAATTATAACATATGAAATATCTGTTGATTATTTCTAAATTATGAAAGTTGCTGGTCTTATTGAATGTTTTTTTATGCAAGGAGATAGTCTCTTCTTTTTGTGAATTAGTTATTTGTTTCTAAATTATGTCAATTTGGACATGTAATTGGAATATTTTTGACTTGATGTATGTGTTCTAGACATCGGTTCATGATGATAACAGGATTCAGTGGAATCTTTATTCGCTGGAGGTGTTTAATTCGTCCGATAATCTCTTGCGACGAACCAAATATTATTTCTAAGTGTGTACTTGTAGTCCCTTGGTTCGATTGAATGGTGGATGTGACATGCAACATCCTAATGCATAGTTTGAATATGCATGAATCTTAAAACATGTCTAATATAATTGCATATATGTTTACAAATGTTTAGAAATAAAACTTCAAAACTTGACATATTTTGGAAATTATAATTCGTGCAAGTGCGCACGCATACATAACGGCAATCGTCAGCACAAATGTTGCAAGCTTTTCAGGTGACACAAATGTGAATTAAAAAATCTCATCTATATCTATACTACTATATAATATATATAAAAAAGTAGGCTTCACCGTAATTTTTTTTTTCCAAATATATCTTTGCATGATTTTATTAATTAAAATTGTTCATTAAATTTAATCAGAACGTATGATTATCTATACTACTATATAAAAATAAAAAGTTTGTGTCATCATGATTTTTTTTTTTTCAAATATGTTCTTATCTAACTTTACTAATTAAAATTGTTCATAAGGATAGTTAGCTAATTTCGTATAGAAAAAAAAAATATATATATATATATATATATATATATATAATTTGTTTTTTGGTACATTTTACTTTTTTCAAGTATAGAAAAAAGGTTAATTAATAGACGGTTAATGTGCATATATTAACATAAATCAGTAGAAAGTTAAAACAGTTTCTATAAATCCAAAAAAAAGTTTGTATGAAAAAAAATTATAGCAAGAAAACTAAAGCAATAGGATACTGTTGATATGGTATGTTGGGTGTCATATTTAAGTATAGTATAAGCACATGGGAATATCCTGAGGACATATTTGGGATGCCAGAATATGTCACAGGATATTCCATTATGAGATTATTGTCATAATGATTGAGATCATTGTATTAATGACTGTAAGGCTATATAATGCCAATGAGACAATCAATAAAATCATCAACTAATTTCAACATGGTATCAGAGCCAAGTTTCCACAAACCCTAGCCGTCACCAAGCTTCCACAAACCCACAGGAGGATTTTCTAGATCTCCTCCACCGAACTCTTCCACGCCCCCCTCCCTTCCCGCCTCGTCTACCCCCCTCCCTTCAAAAAAAAAAAAAAAAAAAAAAAAAAAAAAAAAAAATCTTCACGGCTGCTGCGACTGCTGCTGCTGCTGCGACGGCGGCTGTGACATGCGTGCTGCCGCCTCCTCCACACCAGCACTAGACATCGCCTAATAGGGATGCCTAGATCTGGAAAAAGGGGGGACATGTTCGGATCTAGGAGCGGACGACGAGGACGAGCGTGAGTCGTGGAGCGGACGTGACGTGATTGGATAGACGAAGCATCGATGGAGGAGATCATCAAGAAGCTAGATTCTGCAGAGGTGGCGACGTTGATGAAGTTGTTGACGATGTCGGCTGGTGAGAACACGACACGAACGTCGCCGGAGTTGAAGCTTCCCTCCATCGATCTGAAATTAGATGGACCAGCCACCTATCTGAGTTGGTCACGGCGGGTGAGAAGAACCCTCACAGGAAAAAACATGGAGGGGTTCCTGACGGACGAGACGACAGAGCCGGACGAGGGCTCGACAGGACGCGATGAGTGGAAGTCCACTCATATGGTGATCTACATCTGGCTTCTCAACTCCTTAGTCCAGTCTATTGCCGCCACAGTAGACGGTATTGAGATGGTGAAAGATGTGTGGGAGAAGTTGAGAAGGACCTATGATGGTGTGGGAAACAACTTACGGGTCTTCCAGATAAAGGGGGAGATTGATGACACCGTACAGGGAGAGAAGACGGTGCAGGAGTATGCCACGGAGTTGGAGCGTCTGTGGTTGGATTATGATCACTCCTCAGATCGGGCGAGCTGCGGGGACCCTAAGTGTAAGGAGAGACAGGTGTGTCTGCAGGAGAGGACGATGAAGTTTCTCAAAGGGCTGACTGCAGCTTTCGCACAGAGGACGACCCTACTTCTAGCCCAACCAAAGATCCCTAGCCTTGAGGAGGCTATCTCAGCCATGATCCAGGAGGAGACACGCATCAGGCTGCAAGCAGGGACATGTGGTCCCCCCGAAGCAAAGTCAGCACTAGCGATCACCAGCTCAGGTAACACACGATCTAAGGGAGAACCCTGGCAGGATAACCGGCAGTGCTACAACTGTGGGGAGATGGGTCATCATCGATATGCTTGTACCAAACCACCTAGGGAGGGAGACTCAGGTGGTGCACGAGGACCGTTCGGCGGACGAGGATATAATGGAGGACGTGGTCGTGGTCGAGGGGGTAGACGAGGTGGCCGAGGAGGTTATCGAGCAAACCTCCTGATATCAGAAGGGAACGGAGAAGCTGATGGCACCATTACTGTGGAGGACCAGGCACTGGGAGACATGAGGAGTAGAACAGAGGAGGCGTCCACCTCATTCTTTGTTAGGGGCAACGCTGCCATATATGCCCATCCATCAGAAGGTACTGACGAATCACTTGCCCTTGCGTCTATCTCTTCCCTTAAATCATCAGACTGGATTATCGACTCGGGAGCATCTCGACATGTGACTGGGAATGCTAGTGAGTTTTCTTTCTACACTCACCTAGCATCAGCAGACAGCATTCAGACAGCTGATGGCACTTTCCAGCCAGTGGTCGGTAAGGGTACTGTTAATTGTACAGGTTCAGTAAGATTATCCAATGTTTTACATGCTCCATCCTTTCCAGTCAGTCTCTTGTCCATTAGTTCTATAATCCTCCAACTTAAATGCATTGTTTCTTTTGATATTCCTAAGGTGACCTTCCAGGAGAAAGGGACAGGACGAAGACTTGGGACTGGCACTTGGCATGAGGGACTGTGGTACCTAGATCGAGAAGGACTGGACTCAGCATTGGTATCTATGGCAGAGAAGGCTGGCATGGAAGGACTGCAGCAGAGGACTGAGGATACCTTGATGCTCCATCATCGGAGGATGGGACATTCTTCCTTTGATACTCTAAGTAAGTTATATCCAGAGATTTATGCAAAAACAAAAAAAGAGAAATTAGTATGTGATGCGTGCGAGTTAGGAAAACTTACTAGGAGCTCATATGTTGGCACGGGTCATAGGAGCACTTTTGCTTTTGAGGTAGTACATTCTGATGTCTGGGGTCCATGTGCTACTAACACTATGAATGGTTATAAGTACTTTGTTTCTTTCATTGAGTGTGCCTCTCGTGTTACCTGGTTATATTTGATGAAAAATAAGAATGATGTACCTGCTTGTTTTCGGGATTTCCATAAGCATGTCCAGACTCAGTACAAAGCAGTTGTGAAGGTACTGAGGTCTGACAATGGAACGGAGTATACCAACAGGACGCTTGCAGAATACTTGTCAGCATGCGGAATACAGCATCAGACCACCTGTGCATACACACCAGCACAAAATGGAGTTGCAGAAAGGAAAAACAGACACCTTCTGGAGGTCGCAAGAAGTATGATGATCGACATGAATGTCCCACAGAGTCTGTGGGGGCATGCAGTGTTGACAGCAGCTCAACTCATCAACAGGATGCCCTCGAAGGTCCTCGGATGGAAGTCTCCATGTGAGGTATTGCAAGGCAATAATAGTGGGATACTCCCACTGAAGGTGTTTGGGTGTGTGTGTTTTGTGAAGGACAACAGGCCATCAGTTGGGAAACTTGACCCTAGAGCGGTCAAATGCATCTTCGTAGGCTACTCGGCGACCCAGAAGGGGTATGTGTGCTGGAGTCCAGTA
Source organism: Iris macrosiphon (assembly GCA_036927795.1). Taxonomy (NCBI): domain Eukaryota; kingdom Viridiplantae; phylum Streptophyta; class Magnoliopsida; order Asparagales; family Iridaceae; genus Iris; species Iris macrosiphon. The sequence continues at coordinate 33,701,605 of JAYESA010000013.1, read as the reverse complement.
GAGAAGAAGAAGTTTGTCAGTATGGATGTCCACTTTCGGGAGCATGAGCCATACTACCACCAGGACGGAACTTCACACAACACGCCTAATACTGCCAGTATTAGGCGAGAGGGGGAGATGGAGAACTTTGTGGTAACCGATTTAGAAGTTTGGCATGGAGGCACGGAGAAGGGACAAGAAGGTGAAGGTGTTAGGCCTACGGCTCAGGGAGAGTTACTTACCTACAGCAGGAGAGAGAAGCAAACTGCAGGACCAGTACCGACAGTGCCAGTGCCAAGTCCTTTGCCTGCGTTCGTCCCAACTCCTGAGGCACCGACACCAACCCCCCTTCAGGTGATACCCCCTCCTTCACAAAATATCATTCCTCCTACTTCTACTCCTCCCACACCACTATCTGTACGGAGGACCACTCGCAGCAATGCAGGAAATCCTCCAAACAGATATGGTTGGGATATTGCTCAGTTTGTTTCTTATGACCATATCTCTTCTTCTCATGGAGCATTTATAGCATCTTTGGATAGTATTACTGTACCTAACAATTGGCAGGTTGCCAAGAACGATCCAAAGTGGAAAGCGGCAATGCACGAGGAGTTGGGAGCTCTGGAGAAGAACCACACTTGGGAGCTTGTGAGATTGCCAGAGGGGAAGAGAGCAGTTGGATGCAAGTGGGTCTTTACCGTGAAGCAGAACCCAGATGGACAGGTTGAGCGCTACAAAGCTCGACTAGTAGCCAAAGGATACAGTCAGACGTACGACATCGACTATGACGAGACCTTTGCACCAGTTGCAAAGATGAGCACTGTCAGGACTCTGATTTCTCTGGCAGCGAATGGTGGATGGAAGCTACACCAACTGGATGTGAAGAATGCGTTTCTTCACGGAGATCTAGTGGAGGAGGTGTACATGGAGATACCACCAGGATTTGGCACCAATCAGACAGTAGGCAAGGTCTGCAGGTTGAAGAAGTCCATCTATGGACTGAAGCAGTCTCCTCGAGCGTGGTTTGACAGATTCAGAAGAGCGATGATAGGGATGGGATATCAGCAGATCAATGCGGATCATACTGTGTTCTTCCGTCGGAGTGGAGGCCACATCACCATGCTTGATGTGTATGTGGACGATATGATTATCACAGGAGATGATGAGCAGGAGATCGCCCAACTCAAAGGAAAGCTTGGCAAGGAATTCGAGGTGAAGGATCTCGGCCTTCTTCGGTACTTCCTTGGGATTGAGATTGCTCGAGAAGCAAAGGGGATTGTTCTCTCTCAAAGGAAGTATGCACTGGACCTTCTCACAGAAACTGGGATGTTGGGGTGCAAACCTGCAGCGACACCAATAGATCAGAGGTTCAAGATTGATGCTGAGGCTGGAGAACCAGTTGATCGGGACAGATACCAGAGACTGGTTGGCAAGTTGATCTATTTGAGCCACACACGTCCTGATATCTGCTTTGCAGTAAGTGTGGTGAGCCGCTACATGCATGACCCACGGAAGGGTCATATGGATGCAGTGTACCAGATTCTGAGGCACCTGAAAGGTGCTCCCGGGAAGGGACTAATATTCAGGAAGAACAATCACGTGAGCATCGAGGGCTACTGTGATTCTGACTGGGCTAGTTGTGCTGATGACAGGAGATCTACCTCAGGATATTGCATATTTGTAGGAGGTAACTTGGTCTCCTGGAGGAGTAAGAAGCAGTCTGTGGTGGCCAGATCGACAGCTGAAGCAGAGTACAGAGCTATGGCCTTGGGAGTTGCAGAGCTGCTATGGTTGAAGAATATGCTGGTGGAGCTGAAGCTGGATCAAGGAGCCAAGATGAAGCTGTGGTGTGACAATCAGTCAGCTATTAGTATCGCCAACAATCCAGTACAGCATGACAGGACCAAACACATCGAGATTGATAGATTCTTCATCAAAGAGAAGTTGGATAGTGGATTACTGGAGCTTGGCCATGTTCCAACCAGGGATCAAGTAGCAGATGGACTAACCAAGGGACTCGCCTCAGTGAGCATGATTAGAGGATGTGACAAGATGGGCTTAGTGAATATCTTTCACCCATCTTGAGGGGGAGTGTTGATATGGTATGTTGGGTGTCATATTTAAGTATAGTATAAGCACATGGGAATATCCTGAGGACATATTTGGGATGCCAGAATATGTCACAGGATATTCCATTATGAGATTATTGTCATAATGATTGAGATCATTGTATTAATGACTGTAAGGCTATATAATGCCAATGAGACAATCAATAAAATCATCAACTAATTTCAACAGATACATATACTATTAGAAAACATATATTCATGCCACTAATTAGAATATTTCACTTTTATAAAAATAGTAATTAATGTGGTCCTCTCTATTTTTTTTATTTTTTTTCGACTTTCCACCATTCAAATTTGAAACTAAGTTTCTTTACTTAGTTTCTAGGAACCAAATAACACATACAATCGCTAACTTCCCAATTTTTGTGTTACTTTCTAGTTGCCGAACATGTCCAAGTAGTTAATTACAACAATAATGCTAAGTTTACTAACTACCGACAACCAAACACTTTACAACCGATGATGTGGTGTTCTGCTATTGGTCCCCTCTCTCCCCTCCTCTCCCATGGGTCCCTTCTCTCCCCCTCTCCCCAATTGGAAACTGCCGCATGGCGGTTTTAAGTAGATTGTATAGGTTTGGTTGTACTCATAGCATCATCCTAATTACAAACCCTTAAGTTCATGGTTACTAACAAAAACATAGGAGTTGGAGGTATTTAAATGAGAGTTATTATTCAACAAGGATTAAAATTCTCAAGTGATCACGGATCTATGGTCGTATATATCATTTCTCTTTGCATTTTGACCACACCGATAAAACAAAATATCATACAAAAATAGTTGAAAACAACAACTGTCAAAAGCTCATGAGAGCATCACTTGTAGGAGTTTAGTTTGAAATTGGCCATTAAGTGACCCGGTTTGGAGGTTTCATACTCTATGATGTAGCAAATTCTAAGTGTATATTTGTAGGCATAGGTGTGTTAGCTCAAGTCGTTGGTGTGGTAGATTTTTTTTCTAGTATGTCATGTTCAAACACAAGAAACAATTATTTTTTGTCACCATTTTCTAGAATATTTTCTTTCGGAAAGGGGTCTAGCGAGTCGGAAGATCACTCAGACACAAGTGTGGGCTAATGACGCAAATTGACGCTTTAATAGTGCACTTTGCACTACGCATCGAGCGCAAATATGGCGTGTGTTATGCGACATCTCGTGTGTTTAACATTATTCAACGGATTATGTGCATTTGCACGTCTCGCGGCTCAACTATTCAACGGGTTTAGCGCATTCTGCGGATATGCGCATACGTGCGGTTCAGCGTATTCAACATTCTCTATGCGTTTCGGATCCGTGGTTCCGCGCACTTCATGTGTAGAGCGAGGTCTTCTGTTTTGCTGATGTTGTTACTGCTTTTAATAGGGTGGTTCAGCTTCATAACTATCATATTTTTACAGAGTTACTGCTGGTAATTGCCCACTTAATGGAGAGTTATTTTCTGATTGTTTGTGCATTCTTAGTTGGTTGTTATGGTTGTTAAGGGGTAGTCTCCCATATATAAACTTCATGCTTTTGCACTCAGTGTTGAGAATATAAGTGATTTATATGGAGAGAGAGAGAGAGAGAGAGCATCAGCAGCATCAAAAGAGAGTGTCATGTTCGGATTCTGTCCGACGTCAAGGTGGTGACAAAGAAATGTTCAGAAGTTCTATTGAGCTTGTTGATTCCTAGAAATGAATCGACGAAAAATATCGAATCAGACTTTGAGCAATGGTTATCTTCACCATCCCGACAATGAGTTCTTTCAACAACTTTCTCTTAGCAGTTTAAGAGCTTTGCTCTACTTTATAAATTTAATTGCTTATTTTTTGGGGGCTAATTAGACTTTAGACCCTAGATTTTATACCAGTTTAGAGTTTAAGACATGTCCAGTCTGAAAGTTTGGACCATTATTTTTTTTTTTTTTTTTTTATTCTCTCTATTATACCCTCCTTCAAAATGGGTTGGTTGCTGCACTTATACTCATGTTGAGGGTAAAATGAAAGAAAATAAAAAAAAAAAAATTTAGGATCTAAACATTCTAATTGGACATGTCAGAACTTAAACTCTAAGCTAATATAAAACCCTAGGTCTAAATGCTAATTAGCTCTCTCTCTTTTTCAGCAGTAAAATTCTTTGTAGTGCTTTCACACATAATTTTCTAGTTTACTTGCTATAATCGTCACAACCGTGGTCAAAGATAATTTTTTAACGATTTTTTGTCAAATTAGACAACACAACTTGGTGTTTGTAATTTAAAATTAAGTACTCATTCATTTCAAGCGAGAACCAAACTTATTCTAATTATTGTTCCACCATCGGAGTCAATGCCAGGGAGAGAGAGAGACCATGAACATGTACATATTCTCATAAAAGTTTAGGTGGAGCAATTTTGTACAACGAGTATGAACTATCACTAAACTAGCAACCATATAAGTTATATGACCTCTCTGGATCAAATTCCATATTTGTGTAGACTGCATGCATAGGTGTTCTCTCCTCTGCTCATTTGATCAAGTTGGACGAGAACTCCACACAAAATAATGGCGCCTTTACCAGAGAGGAGTTGGCCTTATTTTGGATTATGGAGGAGATATAGGACCACTTCCTTCAATAATCCAACACAAAACTGGCAATGCTTTCACATATTATTCCAGTACCAGTTGCTTTTGTCTCTCTTACCTTTTCTGCAGCAGAAACTGCACAGATGCTCATCGACATTTGAGCTGTACTTAGCCCAAAAAGAGTAAGTACATCTGCAGCTTTGACCTACCTAACCTTCTTTCCCTCTTTACCAGTTTAGGTGATTTCTTCACGAAAGAGCTATCGTCTCTTCGAATAATTTAAAATGATTGATTACTGTATAATTTTTTTTTTTTGTTAATTTAAACTATATTTAATTTGGTACTTTAATGTACAAAGAATAAGTTGACTCGAGTGGTAGTACTTTGGACTCTCAATTGAGGGACATGTGTTGGAATCCCCATCTCTCCTAAAAATGTTTTAGATATTGACTTTACTTTTTTGTTCGTTTTTGTTTGAATTTTAGTGTATATTTTTTTATTGAAGTTCTATAAACATGGTTACTTTAAAAAAAGTTTGTACCACCGTAAAAAAAATTCTAAATATATTTTTATCTAACTTTACTAATTAAAATTGTTCATTAAATTTAATGAAAACATCTAGATAATCTATACTACTATATAATAATAAAAAGTTGGATCTTACCGTAATTTTTTTTTTCCCAAATATGTTTAATAAAATTGTTCATAAGAATAGGTAGATAATTTTATATAAGAAAAAAAAAATATAGTTTGTTCTTTTGGAATATTTTTATTTTTTTAAGTACAGAAAAATAATAATTAATAGACAGTTAATGTGCATATATTAACATAAACCAATAGAAAGTTAAAACTAAGTAAACTAAAGCAATAGGATACATACACTAATTTTTTTTCCTGTTGGTTTATGTCCTCTCTATTTTATTTTATTTCGACTTTCCACCATTCAAATTTGAAACTAAGTTTCTTTACTTAGTTTCTAGGAACCAAACAACACATACAATCACTAGCTTCCTAAATTTTTTGTTACTTTCTCTTTGCCGAACATGTCCAAGTAGTTAATTACAAACTCTTAAGTTCATGGTAACTAACAAGGACTATTTGATATTATCCCCCTCTTAAATTAGGTATATTGATATTACTTCCATGTTAGATTAAAAGTTAAAAATATCCTCCTAAAAGTGTCGTTAAAAATCTGAAAGTGCTGTTATGAGTTTTGAAAATATTGTTAAAGAGTTTTTAACGACACTTTCAGGAGGATATTCTCAACTTTTAATCTAACAGGGAGGTAATATCAATATACCTAATTTAAGAGGGGGATAATATCAAATAGCCCAACTAACAATAGCTTAGAAGTTGAAGGTATTTAAATGCGAATTGGTTATTCAACAAGGATTAAAATTCTCAAGCGTCTGTAGGTCTATGGTCGTATCTATCATTTGTCTTTTTTAACCACGCCGACAAACAAAATATCATACAAAAATAGTTGAAAACATTTGAAAATAGTTGAAAACAACAAATGTCAAAAGCTTACGAGAGCACCACTTGTAGTGGGTTTAGTTTGAAATTGACCACTAAGTGAGTCGTGACCCGGTCCCATATTCCATGATGTAACAAATTCTAAGAGTGTGTATTTCAATATTTAAGCTATCATATATTGACTTGCACAAATAGATGTATTAGTTCAAGTGGTTGGTATGAATGATTTTTTTTCTAGCGTGCTATGTTCAAATCTCACAAGAAGTAATTCTTTTTTGTCACCATTTTCTAGGATATTTTCCTTTCGAAAGAGGTCTAGCGAGTCAGATGATTAGACTCGGGCACAAGTGTGGACGAATTGTGCAAATTGACGCTTTAATAGTGCATTTTGCACTACTCATCAAGTGCAGATATGGCGCGCGTTATACGACATCTCATGTGTTTAGAATTATTCAGCGGGTTTTGTGCGTTTGTGCGTCTCGCGACTCGACTATTCAACAGGTTTAGCGTGTTTCGTGATATGTGCTTACGCACGGTTCAGCGTATTCAACATTCTCTATGCGTTTCGTGGATCCGTGGTTTCGCGTACTTCATGTGTAAAGCGAGGTCTTCTGTTTTGTTCATGTTGTTATTGCTTTTAATGGGACGGTTCAGCTTCGAAACTGTCATATTTATAAAGAGTTATTGTTGGTAACTTTTCACTTAATGGAGAGTTATTTTCTGATTTTTTTGTGCGTTTTAGCTGGTTGTTATGGTTGTTAAGGAGTAGTCTCCCATATATAAACTTCATGTTTTTGCACTCAGTGCTGAAAACATAAGAAATATATATGTAATCAGAGAGAAAGAGAGAGCATCAACAGCATCAAGAGAGTGTCATAACCAGATTCTGTCCGACGTCAAGGTGGTGATGCAAATGAATGTTCCAGAAGTTCTATTGAGAGCTTGTTGGTTCCTGGAATCTAATCGACAAAAAATGTCGAATCAGACCTTGAACAATGGTTATCTTCATCATCCCGACAATGAGTTATTTCAACAATATTTTCTTTGCAGTTTAAGAGGTTTGCTCTACATTGTAATTTTAATTGCATATTTTTGGCTAATTAGACGTTAAATCTGGATTTTATGTCATCGTAGGTCTCGTTAGGTTCGCGAAATCATGGAGCTGGAAAAGGAAAGTCATTTTTTCCTATGTTTGTATGCAGGGTCGGCCCAGGTGGTTGGGTTGTCCTAGTCGGAGCTAAATTTGCTTGCCCTTTTTCCTTGACTCAAAAAGAAGATATCAAAAAAAATTGATAGTGAGTAGGGTTGACAGCAGCGTTGAAGTTTCCGGTTCTAATGATATCGTGGAGCTCGGATTCAGAGTTCCTCTCCTTTAGCTACTCGAGGTCTTTCTAGTAAAAATTCAAAATATGGACGTGGTGGATTGCTAATTCAACCGACAGAGATGGGTTTGAATGGACCGCGAAGGTTTATTGACGGAGATGTGGGGACTTAGGGGTCGGGGGGCCCTGACCAGGGGGTTGCCCAAGCCGGACGACTTGTCCGGCTTACCCCAGGGCTGGCCCTGTTTGTATGCCAAACTAATGGAGGAGGAAAGAAAAGTGATTCTCAATGAAAAGAAAAATAGGAAAAATTTTGTTCCCTTCACCCGTCCAAGGATTCACTTTCCCACATTTAAGTAATCACTTTCCCTTCCAATTTTCTTGACATTTACAAACACCGAAAATAAAAATTGATAAAAATTATAATTTGTCGCAGGAAAAGAAATACCAAAGAATTGATTTCCTTTCCTTTCCGCGAACTAAACGATGTCTTAGAGTTTAAGCTCTAACATGTTCAATTGAAAAGTTTGGACCCTACTTTTTTTATTTTTTGTTTTATTTTTTCCATTATACCTTCCTTTCAAAATGGATTAGTTGTTGCACTTATACTCATGTCAAGGATAAAATAAATAAAAAATACAAAAAATAAAAATTCAGAATCTAAACATTCAAATTCAACATATTACGACTTAAACTCTACGATTATATAAAATCCATGGGCTAATTGCTTGGCCCTTATTTTTTCAGCGCTTTCACATAATTTGCTAGTTTAGTTGATATAATCGCCACAACCGTGGTCAAAGATTGTTCAATTTTTGTACGAATTTTTGTCAAATTCGACAACACAACTTGGTGTTTGTAATTTAAAATCGAGTATTCATCCATTGTAAATGATAATCAAACTTATCCAAATTATTGTTCCACTATCATCGAAGTCAATGCCAGGGAGATCTAGGGACCATGAACATGCACATATTCTCATAAAAGTTTAGGTGGAGCAATTTTGTACAACGAGTATGAACTATCACTAAACTAGCAACCATATAAGTTATATGACCTCTCTGGATCAAATTCCATATTTGTGTAGACTGCATGCATAGGTGCTCTCTCCTCTTCTCATTTGATCAAGTTGGACGAGAACTCCACACAAAATAATGGCGCCTTTACTAGAGAGGAGTTGGCCTTATTTTGGATTATGGAGGAGATATAGGACCACTTCCTTCAATAATCCAACACAAAACTGGCAATGCTTTCACATACTATTCCAGTACCAGTTGCTTTTGTCTCTCTTTCCTTTTCTGCAGCAGAAACTGCACAGATGCTCATCGACATTTGAGCTGTACTTAGCCCAAACAGAGTAAGTACATCTGCAGCTTTGTAAGCCAGCTTGCTCTTGACCCACCTAACCGACCTTCTTCTTTTTTCCCTGTACCAGTTTAGGTGATTACTTCAAGAGAGAGCTATCACCTCTTCGGCAGTACAGCTTTTTCACCACCAAACAATAATGCTAAGTTCACAACCAAATGTCTACAACCCTCTCTTTCCCCTGCTACATGGGTCCCACCCGGCCCACCTCTCCCCCTCTCACCCCACCCCCATTGGAGCCGGCCTGGTGGCAGTTGTAACCCCAACCTAGCAATATAAGAATTAAGAAGAGCTAAGATATATCAAGGTACCTACATGAAATAGAAATAGGCAAATTATATATACACTCCCTAGTTTGCATAGGACAGTTCAATTATTTTTTAATTTTTTTTATAAGTTTGTCACTAGTTTTTTTTTTTTTTTACTTGAGGACAGTCCAACGCCTTATATAAAAGCCAATAATTTCTATTTTTCAGTCCAACTTTTTTTTTCAGAACTGCCACAATGTTGACAGTCTTTCCAATTGTTGACAAATTGGAAGGACTGTCAACATTTTTGACAATCCTTATTATTTAGGACTGTCAACATTGTAACAGTCCTGCATAATTAGGACTGTAAAAAAAAATTGTCAGTCCTTCCTATTGGACTGTCAAAAAAAAATTGGCAGTCCTTCCTATTGGAAGGACTGCCAATTTTTTTTACAGTCCTAAGAAGGAGGCATAGAAGAAGAAGAAGCGTTAGCAGCAGCGACGACGAGCGGGGTCGACGTAGGGCGTAAAAGCGCGCGCGCGCGAGGGAAGCGCACCCCGAAGGTGCACACGCGCGAGGGACTGCGCACGGCGGAGGCATGAGCTTGCAGGGGGCTGCGCGCGACGGAGGCAGCGGAGGCCCCCTCCTCCTCCTCCGCCTCCCGCCGCCTCCTCCTTCTCCAGACCCTCCTCCTCCTCCAGACGCCTCCTCCTCCTCCTCCTCCGGCGGGTTAGGGTTAGAGTTTTGCGGTTTGAGAATTTGAAGAGAGAGAGTAGAAATTTAGAATGAAGGGTTTTGGGAAGGTTTGGGGAGGTTGGGCTGTCCTGAGTAAATTTTGGGTTATCCTAAGTAAAAGTTACAAAAATCTGGGTTGTCCTGAAGTAATGAACTGTCATAAGCAAGCTATAGAGTGCCTATAGAATTTGCCTAGAAATGATGTAAACAAGGACATGAACTAAGTAAACAACCTCCTCTCCACTCCATGTCTTTCAACGATTTCATCGAGAAAATGGCTGGCCCGCTTCAGGAACCAGAGCCATTGCCGACAGTGGCGTTATCATCTGGAGATCGCTCAAAGGATCTAAAATGGCAACGAACACTAGTGGTCAAACCCTTCACAAGTCGATGATTTTCTTGTCCCTCTCTGGCAAAGATCTTGAGCAAAATTTGGAAGATTACAAAGCCTATCCATGTCTCAGATATACATCTCCACTCAGGTTCATTCCTAGTTCGGTTACCATCTACTGCTGATGTGGACAGAATCATTCTATATGCCCCTGGAGCATCAATGAAGACATACTTGTTGTGGAAAGATGTGATGTAGGGAAACTCTCTAAGGAATATCTATTCCAATTTACAGAGTTATTGGTTCAGGTACACAAAGTACCTCAAAAAATCCTAAACAAAGTCGCCATCGGAAGAATTGCCAATTCATTAGGGGTTGCTCAACCTTGTTATAAGGTCGACGAAGACAAGTGGAAAACTTTTGCTAGGGTAAAGATACTCGTAGACATCTCACGACCACTTGTGACCTTCATCAACACCACCTTCGATGGAGGTACGCATAATAAAATTCAGATTAAATACGAACACCTTCCTCGTATTTGTCTATTCTGTGCCAGAATTGGGCAACGAATGGTGGAATGCATAGTTCGTCAAGCCCTTCTGACACACATTGATGACAATTTGACTCAAGAAGAGAAGAATAAAGCACTCACCCTCCTTCAACCTCGTTTCAATGAGAATGATTTCAAGGCAACAAGCAGGTCTGATACTACTCTTAAAATCAAGTCTAATGATCATCTGATCTAGTCTACGCCTCGACAGCCGGAAAGGAAAGTTTTCGGTGCTACCCCGGCAAACATCAACCTGATCCAAAGGCAACAGTCAAAGTACAATCCCACTCAGAAGCGAACAGTAACTTCCGAGCATGAGATCGTGGAGGGAAGCAGTTTCTATATGGATAATGGGCCCACGTCAACAAACCAGAGTGCGAGAATTATTGTATCATCCAAGTGCTGCCAAGGTCAGATCACTTTAACTGGGCCCACACCAAATTATACCTTTGTTCAAATGCAATCTCCAAATTATTCCTCCACTACCTCCCACTCCTCAACACCACTATCAAACCCTGAGGGAGCATCCATTAAAGCATCATTAGTAAGGCATATCCCACATTCTAGATTCTAGATTTAAAATATAGGATCTCATTTTGTAGAATAGTAAGTCCTATCTCTAGTTTCAATTTTTAGATTTTGGGCCACATCCCACCCATGGGAGCTATAAGTTGGGCCTCCCAATTTCTAGATTCTAGATTGCAGGAACTCATTTTTTAGAATAGTAAGTTCCAATTTGGAGCCCAACTTTCTAGATTCTATATTTTAGATATTTTTTTCCTTATCAATTTTTGACTACACAATCTTTGGGACCGAAGCTCACTTTATTATTTCCTACTATTCTCATACAAACCCAACTCATTCTACATTTACCTTTATTTTGATATTTTGGATCCCAAATTGCATTGGAGAGTCCCAACTACTAATGAGGCTCTTATGAACAACGTTCAAATTCACTTTCAATCCACGCCTAATTCAAATTCCCATACTCTGTTATTCCATGTTTCTGCCTTAAATGCTAAACCTCTAGTACATCACTCGCCCACAACGCCATTCTCTTCCTTCAAGGCCCAATTCCTCCCCCATTATACCAAGTCACCTCACCAGAGCCCCAAGAAACCCTGTGATTCCATAATAACCATACCCATCATAGAATTTCCATCTTCACCACCACACAATATTATAAGCTCCCATCCTATCCCAATGATACCTCTACCCAAAATCTCTTAGAAATGCTTAGCTCGCCTCCAAGGCCACAATCATAGTTCATCCTCTCCACAACAACCCCTTATCAAAAAGAGACTAATTCTGTCTGATATCTCCAATTCTACATCCTCCTAGAGGAAAGTTAAAGCTAAATTGGTGCTTAATCCCATTGACAAGGTGGTGGCGGCTGACCTTAAACAGTCGTAAGACAAATGTTAGTATTCTCATGGAACTGTAGTGGGTTGAGGAATGCCCCGACAGTCCGTACTTTGAGATCATTCCTCAAATTGACCCGCCCATCCATTTTCTTCCTATCTGAAACTCTCTCAAACTTCCAACACACTTCCCCCACGCTCAATTCCCTTGGATATCCAAATCTATTTATAGTTCCACCTGTAGGTCGAGCTGGTAGACTGTGCTTAGGTTGGGATGATTCTATTTCTGCTTCAATATCATTCTCCTCCATAAATCTGATTTTACTTCACATCTTAGCTACCAATACCTCACCTGAGTGGAGCTTACTTTGCGTGTATGGTGCACCAAAGAAAAAATATAGACCCCACCTATGGTCCAAGATTAAATCACTTACATCCTCTCTTGACATGGCCTGGTGTTGCAAAGGAGATTTCAATGCAATTGCTAGGGAAAAATCTGGAGGCAGAAGTTTTGATACAGTTGCAGCCAATTGCTTCATTGATATGTTAAACTCATGTGGACTCATCGACCTAAGCTTTATTAGGCTTGCATACACCTAGAAAAACATGAGACGTCCTTAGTCCAACATTCAGGAACGTCTGGATCGAGCCAATGGTGATGCAGAATGGTGTTCACATAATCCGCATGCGACTGTATCAATCCTACCTAGACTGAACAGTGGTCATGCTCCAATTTTCCTAAACACTGAAAATATTAGTCCAAGACGCAACCGTGTCCTCCATTTTGAAGCTTACTGGTTGCAGAATGAAGGCTACAAGGAACAACTCAAGAGAATCTGGGACACTCAACCACATAATTCTTTAAATTTTTACCAAAATATGAGATATACTCTTACGAAACTACATATTTTGGGGAAGACAAAATTTGGTAATATAAAGGTGCGGATTAAAGATCTTCAACATCAACTTCTGCATTTACAAGCTCAAATTCTAACTGACCAGTCACTAATTGAAGAAGAATGCATAAAATCAGATCTGAATGACATCCTCTACCTAGATGAAATATACTGGAAACAGAGATCGAGATGCAATTGGATCAAATCAGGAGAAGAGAATACTAAGTACTTCCCTGTTACTGCTTCTAATAGGAAAAAAAAGGAATGATATCAGGGCTCTACAACTATATGATGGAACATGGGCGACAGACCAGATAAAGATCTCGAGTGCCATCATCTCCCACTTCAAATCTATTTTCTAGGCAGAACATTGTCAACCAATGGATAACTCTTTCATTGTGTCTGATAATCCAATCACCCAAGATGAGAATGAGGCTTTGAGAATCTCCCCTACTTGTGAAGAAGTTGAGAAGGCAATTCGCAGTATGAGTCCCCTTAAGGCTCCAGGACCAGATGGACTGTCGGCTACCTTTTATCAACAAGGTTGGGAAATCATTAGTAAGTCCTATATCAAAACCATCCAGCAGTTTTTTCAAACAACCTCTCTTCCCAGTAATATGAATCATACCCATCTTGTTCTCATTCCAAAGAAAGATAACCCATAACACCTGCAGATTATAGACCAATCTCCCTGTGCAATGTCTCCTATAAAATAATCTCAAAGATCCTAACCACTCGTCTTAGACCTCTCCTTCAAAGAATCATCTCCCAAACACAAAATGCTTTTGTGCTCGGGCGTCATATAATCGATAATGTTATAGTGGCTCATGAGCTTCTATATGTCATGAAACTATCCACAAAGAACAAACAGTCCTTTGCCCTCAAGATCGATCTATCGAAAGCCTATGATCGGCTCTCATGGTCATTTATAAAAGATACCTTACATGGTGTAGGTATCCGGGGACTCAATAATAATCTCGTCATGAGTTGTGTTACTTTATCTTCTTTCTCCATTCTTCTCAACAGATCATCGGAAGGATGGTTCCAAGCAGGGAGAGGAATCAGGCAAGGTTGCCCTTTGTCCCCGTTCATACTTATTATATGTACTAAGGTGCTATCAAGGTTTTTTTTTTTGAGAGGAATGATCTATTCAGTGGAATCAGAGTAAACATATACTCTCCTTCGATCTCCCACTTGCTTTTTACAGATGACCTTCTTATCTTTAGCAAGGCGGAAGTATCAATGCTTGAGAACGCAGATATTATTCTGGATACTTTTGCTTCGTGGTCGGGTCAAAAGATTAACTATGAGAAATCTAATATACACTTCAGCAAGTCGGTCTCTGATCTAGACCGAATCAGATTAGCTTTATGTCTGTAATTGCCATTGATGAAAGATGAAGTTACTTACCTCGGACGTTCGTTGCTAAAAGCTAAATCCATGACATCTACTTATTCAAATCTCCTGTCCAAATGCAACTCAAGGCTACAAGGTTGGAAATCTAAACTACTCTCCTATGCAGGTAGATCAACTTTGATCAAATCTACACTAGGTTCGATCCCCATCTACTACATGTCAGCTTACAATATCCCATCTATCATCTCTTCCAAATTGGATCAAATATAACGTAAGTTTTGGTGGGGAGAATCAAATGAAGAGAAGAAGATCCATTTTATTGGATGGAACAAATTCACCAGACCAAAATGGAAAGGTGGCTTGAGCTTCCGGAGTTCAAAGTGGGTGAATGAGAGTATCATTAGGAAGATCATTTGGCATTTCTTAATGAATCTTGCGCAATTGTGGGCTCAACTGTTACGAGGTATTTATTTACATAAGAAGTTTTTTTTTGGCAGGTACAGAAAACAGGGAGAGCATCGCCCACTTAGAGCAGTATGATAGATGCAAGAAGTAACCTTCGACCATACTGCTTCTGGAGGATTAATGGAGGTTGGATAGACATCCGTGAAGACCTGTGGGTGCCATCTCTTCCAGATAGTCATATTGAAAAAGATATCCTCCCTGCATCTTGCCCACGACTTATGAGAGACATGATATTGCCAAGGCCATGGAGATGGAACTCTACCCTCATCAACAACTTATTCTCACCATTGGAAGTAGCGAAAATTCAAAAGATTAATCTGAGCTCAGAGGTGTAGAAGCATGAAAAAATTGGATCCATGTGATCAGCAACCATGCGGCCTAGGAAAAACTTCAGCAGGAAATGGACCGCATGATCACCATGCGGCCCAATTAAGAGATAGCCATGCGGACCAAACGACCGAAGGCAGTTTTGGCCGTAGATGGATTCTGACATCACGCTCTGACAACAAGATTACATCTGACACAAAATCTTGACAGAGAAAGATTTTATGAGTGTCTCGAAAGATGCGAACTCACTAAAAGACAGAAGTCTCAGGAAGTGTGCATCACTACATATACAACACGACAAAAGACTCCCATGCGGCTCTGGCCAATGTGTCCCAGACTCCATGCGGCCCATGCGGCTCTGGCTCATGCATCCCAGACTCCATAGGTCCCATGCGGCTCTGGCCCATGCGTTCCAGACTCCATGCGTCTCATGCGGCTCTGGTCCATGCGTCCCGGACTCCATACGTCCTATGTGGCTCTGGCCTATGCGTTCCAGACTCCATGCGTCCTATGCGGCTCTAGCCCATGCATTCCAGACTCCATGCGTCCCATGCGGCTCTGGCCCATGGGTTCCAGACCCCATGCGATCTCTACAATTCTTGGCTCTGTATGCCCCAGATTCCCAAACAAACCAAATTGTATTATTGTAACAAGGTAATCCTCTCCAACCAAGTGGCAGGCCACGTGTCCAATTGACCAAGTCGCACCCAAAAAGGACAAAAAATCATCTAGATATTCAGCAACAAGAAAATCTTAACAAATGTCCACATGACAGCTGAAGCCCAGATTCTCGTGCATAGTTTTAACTTATTTCTGTTAGGAGAAGACATGTGACCACTCCCAACGTCCATGCAGACCGAAATTCATGCAGCCACAGAACTACTATAAATAACAGAGTACTACCCCTATGCAACCCCCTAGCTGGCTATTGGAAAATCTACACTCGATCAAGAGAGAAGAGCTTCTGCATCAGATTGTCCATGGAGTAAAGAGAGTTGCTACACTCCTAACCCTCCATCGTCACCCCCAAAAAACAAATTTGTACTTAGATTATCTTCTAGGACTTCTCTGTACTTTTTCTTAGTTTGTTAATCAAATCAAGTTCTTTTAGTTCTCCTTTTAATTTAATAGAAAATACTATGACGACTCTGCTGGGGATGTCCTTCTCCTCTATTGAGAAGTCAATGACGCAGTCCGATGCGTCCAAGCTCGGCTTGACGCAGAAGATGTTGGTGGTTCGCTTTGACCAGCAAGCGTTCGAGCACATACTCTCGGAAGGAAATGTTAATCCTTCCCTAAGGCTAGCCAAGCCCAAGGAGACCAACGGGCAGTAGGTAGCGAAGGCAGCCGCGTCTCGCCCAACTGCGGAGGGGGTACTTTCAACCGGTCACCATGTTGCTGACAGCTAGGCACACATCCAAGACGTCCACGTCCACGCGGCCTCCCTACCTGACGTGGAAACTACTTAGCGCACAGATTCTGGTAAGGGAAAACACTACGATGCCAAACGTTCTAGTGCTGAAGCAGGTTCCATGCGGCCAAGAAGGAGGCCGCATAAGACTGGCAGATGGCCTCATGCGGCCTCAGCTCACAGCCGCATGCAGACGTCCCCATCCGTCCCATACAACAGCAGAATTTATGTCTTCGATCGTATCTTATATGGCCCAGACTATATGCAGCCCAACGACGAAGACCTAAACTTGGACTCTGCGTACTATGCGCCCGCAGGGGCTAAGTCAAAGAGGTCCAGGACAGTGCGAGCTCGCCAATCATAAACAACTGTCCAGTCAGCCGACTGTCAGAGGGCATCGCTAATCGTTACGCGGGCTCCTGATAGAAAATTATATAAGACTGCCCCATGCGTCCGACCCCCAACGACAAATGCATAGGGTCAGTCTCAAAAGTCTCCCGCCGATGATCTGAGGCAAGTTCTTGTACGAACCTAGGATCCGGAAGCAAATACAACACCTACACACCCGTGCGCTCGGTCTACCCGGGCCCACAAAAAGGGTACAAAGGTGGAATAAGACTCCCTCGACTTGTGCAACGTGATCAATCACAAGCGTAAAACGAGGGAAACAACTGCGGCCGGTGAAATATCCTCTCCAGGGCATCATTGTGCCAAGATTATCATCAAATGCTGCTGCAACGGAGTGGCAGCGCCCACAAGACTGCACCAGAAGATACTTGCCCTACAATAACCCAGAGGTCAGGTCCTAGTGCCAGAGGAGGAGGAGCTTCCCTTCACCGCATGTTACTCGGCTCGGAAGGTCCCCTCCACCAAAGGAGGTCTAGCACCTCCAGTCCGTCTCTCTCGACCAGCGCGGTGAGAAGAAGACTACTAGGAGGACCGGCAGCAGGACCCATGGAAGGCGTTTTCCAGGGCACTCGCTCGAGAAAGAAGATGTCACCCGCTGGGGGTAGCTCTTCCTCAGAACCCTTAGGGGTTCCCCAAGCTGGGGGTAGTAAACCCCTGGATCTACACAACAATCCTGCATTTCGGAAAGATGATGACTCTCAAGGAACGGATTCCAAAATCCCTGGGGGTAGCTACTCTCGCAAAGATTACATAGCCTCCTACGAATCTGAGAAGGACACAATGTCATTAGTCTTCCTTGAAGACGGCTTACTGCAAGAGTCCAAGACGGAGAGTGCGGCATCCACTGCCCCGTCCATCTCTCCCCAAGTGAGGATATTATATATGGCAGGACATGATTATGACACCCCCAGTAATCGACAACGACTTGAGGCTCTCGAGAACATGATGCTGACCATGAATGCATTGATGAAAGCCTTGACCCAAATAATATTGGAAATCAAGGCAAACTTGTCCTCTCAACCGGCAAGGACCTCTGCGCTTGCTAACTTGGATCCCGGGACCAACGCGGATTCAAACACAACTGCTCCACCCGTGGGAGGCAATCCTCCCCAACCTGGTTCCTCAGCCCCTTCAATAGCAGATGAGGCTAAGGAAGCAATAAAATAGGTCCAAGAAATCTGAGCTCGGCTGGACTCCATGGGTAATCGGAACTCACTCTACGATCTCGGAGTACGCCAACCGTACCCATTGGAATGGAGGGACATACGTACCTGCCCAGGTACAAGCCCTTCACCATAGACACATTTGACGGGAAGTCCTCCCCTCGTCAGTACATGAGCTACTTCGAGATGGCAATATGGCACCTACCCCGCAATGATGCCATCCTTACTAAACTCTTTGTCGGGGCATTGGCGGTAGCCTTCGATTGGTTCTGTAGCTTGCTGGACAATTGCATATCATCATTCGACGATTTCAAGAGTCTTTTCTTCAAAAGATTCTATGAGGCAGGACATGATATGACGATGTCTTCCCTGATGGATATCGTCCAGGGAGAAAATGAGCTCGCTAGTAACTACATCGAACGATTCTTACAAACAGCACTAAGACTGCCCCAGGAAATCCCGAAGCGACACTAATGGAAATGTATCAAAGGAACCTACTTCTGCCAGTTAGCCTCTGGATGGACGACGCCCAGTTTAAAGACTGGACGACATTCATCGTAAGTGCTGTCAACGGTGAGAAAAAGCTGAAGAATGCCCGAAACTTTGGAATCCATATCCCTACCACTGAGGACAAGGAGAAACATCCAAAACCCAACAACAACAACAGTAACAGCGGCAATTGCAGCCGCGACGAAAAGGGAAAACAGACTATGGTTGCTACCTTGACCGAGAAGCCTGAGCAAAAGCAGGCAGAGGCTCCAAAACCAAATGAGACTTACTCTTTCGAAGACGATGATGTCAAACCCATCTTCGACATGCTGATGCAGGGGGGCAAAATTTGGCTCCCCCACGTCAGATGTCATCCTGAAGCAACGAAAATAGACAACCCAAAGTATTGTCACTTCCACTGATACGTCCACCACCCGCAGGAGTGCTATACCCTGAAGCAGTACATCCAATGCCTGATCGATACCAAGGCCCTTTTCCTGGACCTCGACAACGTGACGGTCGCCGCCAACATGGTATCACTCCAGTTCGACAACTTTCTGGCTACGGAAGCCCAAGACACAGTGGTACCAGTCCCAAAGGCAAATATGGAGGTGGTCAACCTTCCACCAGCTCGAGACCAGATAGTCGGGCTAATACCTCTTGCCACACCACATGGGGAGGTCATGTGGGTCCATCCCGACCTCGTGCCAGACTTGACGCAGCCGGCGACATCCACCATCGCCAAGTCCAAGGACAGGAAATCTAAATCCTGTTACACAGTTTCTTCCTCGACTGAAGAGCTGGCAGCATGTACAACAAGGTCAGGCATAAATTATCAACCGATGCACAGCGATACGCCCTATTTGAGCTTGTAAGGCTCTCCAAACACACTAGGGCTGCCCTGAGTGAGGCATTGCAGAAGGTTAATACCTACCTGGCATAAGTCAAGCCACCAGCCAAAGATCCTGCTGCTTGTCCACGTTGCAACAACGTCATGGATGCGATACCCAATATCACATTCTCGCAACAGAACATGTTACTCAAAAATTATAGGTACGATCGGCCCATGTACTACACATGATATATTGGCAACATTAAGTTGGATCAGATGCATATTAACCCAGGATCGTCGATCAGCATTATCCCAAAAAATCTGCATCAGATTCTGAGGATCCTGATACATCGTCTAGCGGCCACCAATACCGCCATCAGTGGCTTCAACAAAGGAAGGAGTTACCCTCTAGGCAAAATCCGCCTGAAATGCCATATCGGTGACCTAAACATAGAAATCACCTGCTACGTCATAGATGTAGATACATCCTACAATTTCTTATTGGGGCGTCCATGGATAAATGAACATAGGATCGTGCCGTCCACCCTCTGTGGTGCCCCGTTCCCCCTATTCGGGGAGCGCGGCTAAGAAATACTAGACGGTATCGTTCGATCGGGATAGATTGAATCAAGAACTCATCCTCGTTATGGATTTGTCTCTTCGGAATCGATTCCCATATTCAGTGGACCGTGCCCCAAGGATCGACTTAGCGGCAGAGTCAGGAGGGACCTCTCCGCTGCATTCTTTGTTGCCTAGTTTTTGCTGTCGCTTGTTGCTTTCGTGCCTTGAGTTGGTTTTCGGATTTGCTTGGGTTTTCTTGAACGGTTTTGATAGATTTTATTGCTTTCGTTCTTAGGACTGCACTTCAATTCCGATAAGGAAAAGAGAGGAAGAAGTACTGATCAGCTGTTCGTGTCAATACAGGTGAACCAGCTGTAGTCGTCGCTCGAGCGGACTCCTAAAGCACTTCTTTTCTTTTCCTTCCAACTACCAAAGTGAGTGGCTACCAACCCGATTAGCTAGCCCTACTTGCTAGTCTTCACATCTAAATCTTGCGTTCATGCTTTGCCCGATCAAACGATACCAAGTAAATAACTAAAAGATATCAAGATATTAAGGGAATAGACTTGGGAAATATTGCTTGTCAAATGAAACTTATGAACGGTTACTTACTTATATGCTTGCTCATTTGGAATGTTCATCATATGCATAAATATAAGTTAGAATGTATATTTCTTCTTAGAACTGTGCTATGTATAGAACTCATTTTCAATGCCATAAACTGAACAGATAGGCTATGCAAAAGTAAATCTTGCCCTGTACTGCCCTGCTCCTGATATGCCCTGATTTGCCTCGATTGCTAACTTAGTGTACTGCGTTGATCACGGACAACTTGTGCACAAGGTCTTAGTTCCTGCGGACGGTCGCTGGGGCACCGGCACCGATCCGATCCGGACGGAACTCATGATAGTCGCCTGCTATAGGACGGAATGCCTTGGGATGTCCTGATCTATGCGTCGCACGGCACTCCGTACTGAGACTAGCCCGTCCATTATGGCAACGTGCCAGTGATCCCCTTGTATATTTAAACCTGTTGCTACTAACTTGTGTCTTCTTGGCAGGGAAGGCAAGGTAAGTATTATGCAGGTGGTTCAGACGGACAGGTAAAATGTCACCGAACGGTGGCGAGTTATTTCAATGATTCTATATATATGTCTTGCTGTAAAATGAACTAAGGCAAGATAGAAACCCACAAATATGCATGCTTCATTAAAACAACGTGTTGATTGGTATAGTTGGGATAGCTTGCCTTCACCAGTACGTTTCAATGTACTGACCCTCGTTGAAACAGGTTCCCCGCGCTAAGGAGAGCCGAGCGAGGAGCAGGAGACAAACCCCCAATCCAGTCCAGCTGTAGGCACACCTCGACCGTGCTACCTTTGAAGCATTTTGAAGAAGAAGAAGAAGCATTTTGAAGTTAGAAGCTAGCCACCAAGCAACCATGTAACTTCGTGGCAAAGCAGTCGTTCCGACCCAAGGTCTTATATTTTGAGTTTAGTAAAAGGATGTAATGTAAAGGACTGCTATCTCATTTTGTGTCAACACTTTTGTAAGCCATAGAGGCAATCCTTATGACTCAGTTCAAGGAGTTTGTAATAGATGTTCATATTATCAATAAAAAAAGAACTTTTCCATGTTTCAATATGTGTTTTAATTATCTGCGTACTATAAATATGTACTCGCTATGCGAAACAGAAATACTTAGCCTTGTGCGGTGCCCAACCTAGGCCCGCACGGCGGTCACGCCCGGGGGACGACTAACGATTCCACGGGATCGGGGCGTGACACCCTCTACCAGTGCCTGAAATATGTAGACGAATACAGTTTTTTCAAGACGGAGTTCACTGATGTTGATCCATTTAAGGGAATCGAGATTTACTAATTCTGACTCGATCATCTACAAGAAAGTCCGCCAAGATGAAGGTGGCAAGGAGGTCGACGATGAAGCTGATGCCACAATAACACCCAAGGAGCCCTTGAGAATCCTCCTCAAGGCTCGCACTCCCGATGCGGCCACCCCCTCATCTTCGTAGGCCTAATCGACCACCAAAAGAAGATCCCGCTCTATCTACGCCTTCCGAACCCATGATCGTT
This sequence comes from Iris macrosiphon, assembly GCA_036927795.1. NCBI lineage: Eukaryota > Viridiplantae > Streptophyta > Magnoliopsida > Asparagales > Iridaceae > Iris > Iris macrosiphon. The sequence goes on along the minus strand of JAYESA010000013.1, from coordinate 33,679,564 downwards.
CATCATTACAGGCCGAGCCGACCACTATTGTTGCTTCTGAATCTTTGATGGTAAAATTACACAGAAACCACCAAAGTCTTTGCTTGCGCTGGCGCTAGCCGAGGAGAAGGATGACCTGGAGGAGTATATATCCGCTAATGTCAACATCCCTTCCCCTGACGATGTAATTCTACCAGAAAAGATATCTTATTTTCTTAATAAAGGGCTATCTTTGAACTACTCTGAGCGTATGCATATAAGTACAATGTACTCCATGGAGCACGGTCTCGACCTTCATATGTACACACAAGTGACCACTACCAACACAGTGCACCGGCTTCGCTCTAGTCAAAATTCTTATTTCTTAGTCCCACCCAGGAAGAAGGGAGATAAGCTCATCATCTTCGGCAGAGTGGAATGTCTCCGGTCCTTCACCCCAAGGGATGTAGAACCAGAATCTGATGTAGGCAGAATGCCACTTTACCGTTACAGTTCATAAGCCCTGCATCTTATCCAAAAAATGGGATACAACCTAAAGATCACTGAAGTGTTGAACTACGACAAAGGTCGAAGGTGGCCTTTACGACTTTCCTTTCCTGCAGGCAAGCCCAATGATTAATATCATAAGACCAAGCATGGCTTAGGATATGTAACGCCTCCTACAACCCCCGAGGTCTCAGATAAAGAAGATAAAGTGCTCTCACACTATTCAAAATCTTCAGCCTGGGACTCCGACGTCAGCATCGGTGACATGTTCAGACAAACACCGTCCTCCAACATGGTGTCTACCACCTTTAGGAAGACAACGAGGATCCACCTGAGCTCTTTGAGATAGAACCTTGGGCCCAACATCTTGATTCGCAATGGGAGATATGATTCGAACAATGAAAGCCTCCCACAGAGGATGAAGTCATACAAATCGACCTCGGCGACAAATCATACCCCAAACCTATCTTCGTTAGTAAAAGCTTGCCCGGTGAAGATAGGGAATCCATATTATAACTCGTTAGGGAATACATCGATATCTTTTCCTGGAGTTACAAAGATATTTCACGACTGGATTCCCATATCTCGGTCCACAAACTCAATATTTTGCCAAATGCCAAACCAGTCAAGTAACATCAACGACGATTTCAACCAGACATGATAGATTCTATTGAAGCTGAAGTCAACAAGCTGATAGCTAGTGGTCTCATCCGTGAGGAACAACACCCCGACTGGGTAGCCAACATCGTGCTTGTCGTTAAGAAGAATGGAAAGATCTAGGGGTGCAAATGAGCTAAGCCGAGCCAAGCTTTCATAAGCTTAAGCTTGGCTTGATTAGAATTAACCGAGCTCGAGCTCGAGCTCGAGCTTGATAAATTTTTTATTTTAGAGCTTGAGCTTGGCTCGAGCTCGTTTATATTAAGCTTGAGCTTGGCTTGGTTTGAGCTCGAGCTTGGCTTGATAAGCAAGCTTGATTCAAGCTTGATAAGCTTAAACTCAAGCTCGTTAAGCTTGATTTTGAGCTTGTTCAGCTTTATTTCAAGCTCATTAAGCTTGATTTTGAGCTTAACGAACTTGATTTCAAGCTAGTTAGGATTGAATTCAAGTACCTATAATGTTAACAATTTATTTATAAAAAATCAATTTAAAAATTTTCTTAATATCAATTATTAAGGACATATAATTATATACAATGCACACAACCATATTGTTATACAAAAATGCATACAATTAGAATTCAACAAAGAACAAATTAAAATTTAAATAATAAAATAAATTTGTAGACTGCCAACAACGAGCTCCTAAACGAGCTTCTAAACGAGCCAGCTCACGAGTCAGCTCGCAAGCTTCTAAACAAACCAGCTCGCTAGCTCAAACGAGCCGGGTAATTCTAAGCTTTAGCGTGGCTCGTTTATTAAACGAGCTCGAAAATGAAGCTTGAGCTTGGCTTGTTTACTAAACGAACCGAGCTCAAACGAGCTTTTATCAAGCCGAGCTTCGAACAGCTTGCGAATAGCTTGGCTCATTTGCAGCCCTAGGAAGATCTGAATATGCATCGACTTTCCTGACCTAAACATGGCATATCCCAAAGATGAATTTTCTCTTCCAATAACCGATGTAATAATCGATAACACTTATGGCTTTGAGCGCATGTCCTTCATGGATGGCTTCTCAGGATACAACTAAATCAAGATATTTCCCGACGATGAGAAACATATATCGTTCCGGACCCCGATAGGCGTATACTGCTACACGGTTATGCCTTTTGGTCTAAAGAACGCAGGTGCTACATACCAGCGAGCTATGAGCACCATTTTTTATGAACATCTGTGCAAGACGGTGGAATGCTATGTCAACGACATCGTCGTCAAGAGTCGCTCCAAGGATGATCACCTTCAAGACCTGAAGAACTATGTTTGACTTAATGTGCGCACACCGCCTCAAGATGAACCCTATAAAGTCCTTTTTGGGAGTCTCTAGCGGCAAATTCTTGGATTTCGTTATCACTTTCTGGGGTATTCATATAGACCCCGACAAGACCAGAGCCATCCTGGAGATGAATCCGCTAAGGAACCTCCGGGAACTCCGTGGCCTTCAAGGAAGGTTGGCATACATCAGGAGGTTCATATCAAACCTCTCTGGACATTGTCGGCCTTTCACACAGCTCATAAAGAAAGATGTCTCCTTTGTTTGGAATAAAGAGTGCCAACGAGCGATCGACAACATCAAAGAATACCAATAAAACCCTCATGTGCTGGTTGCCCCGGTCATGGGAAAGCCATTTATGCTCTATGTACACATGATTGATCACTCTCTCGGTACCATGTTAGCCCAGAATAGCAATGCAGGCCACGAGCATGTCATATATTACCTTAGCCTGATGATGGTCGACGCAGAGCATAGGTATACCGTCGTTGAGAAGAAGTGCCTTGCTCTGATATTCTCTATCCAAAAGACTCAACATTATGTGACTGGACAGACCATTCATGTAATCTCACGAGTCAACCCCCTCTAGGTCCCTATGACCAAACCTGGGGCACTCAGTTCCCGCTTGGCTACCTAGACAATATTATTATCCCCATATAATATGGTGTTCGTCCCACAAAAGGCCGTCAAGGCTCAAGCATTGGCCGACTTTCTGGCAGCCCACCCACGGTAAGAAACCTCAAAGCTCTATAAAAAAATTCCAGACAAGTGGCGGACGCCAATGTCACTTCACACGAAGCTATCTAGCGAATGTTCTTTGATGTTGCTTCAAGAGCAGAGACCAAAGGCGGCATTATCGTTGGGGTCGGGATAGTGTTGATCTCCCCATATGGCCTCGTCATCAATCGTATGTACTCCCTCATGGATCCATGCTCCAATAATGTGACAGAGTACAAAGCCCTAATCATCGGACTCCAGCTCGCCAAGCAAGTCGGAGTAGAGTACCTGGAGGCCTACGGCGATTCTCAGCTAATCGTCAATCAGGTCCGGAGAGTATATGAAGTCCAAAACGGATACTTGATCCCCTACCACCAAGATGCACTTAGTATTATCACAACCTTCATGATATTCTGTATTGAGCATGTCCCTCGGTTGTAAAATATTGAGGTTGACGCCTTAGCCGGGCTCATTTTTTCCTTGGCAGTTCCAAACAATGCCCATCAACTAATCAATATGATCAGCCAAGAGTTGGTCTGTCCCAAAAGCAACCAATGCTTGTGCCTCAGCTATGCAGCGAAGGTCGACACCAATATTCAAGATTGGAGGCTTTCATTCATTGACTACGCAGTCTATGGAATTATTCCTGAAAACCCAAAGGAAACTTCTTCAATCAGAAGACGCTCCCTCCATTTCTATTACGATACGGAGACCAAAATATTGTATTGTCGGTCCTATGACGGCCTTCTGCTATGATTTCTATTGAACACAGCGACAAAACAAACCCTCCACGAAGCTCACGACGGTGTCCACGGGGCGCATCAACCCGGTCTGAAGCTACAAGCCCGTCTTTGGAGAATGGGCTTCTACTAGCCTACGATGGTAGCGGATGCTGTTTATTACATAAGGAAATGCCAGAAATTCTAGACATGCCAAATCCACACAGACTTCATCCACCAACCCTCGTAGTTCCTATACCCGATTATTGTGTCCTGGCCGTTCGAAGCCCGGGGTATGGATATAATTGGGTCAATTAGTCCACATTCATCCAAGGAACATATGTTCATCCTCGCTATCACCGATTACTTCTCCAAGTGGGCAGAAGTCGTACCACTCACGGAAGTTAAGACGTCCAACATGATAAGTTTCGTCAAGCATCATATCATATACCACTTTGGATTGCCATGAATGATCGTCCATGACTATGATCCACAGTTTGCAAGATATGCGTTCTACCAATTCTGTGATAAAAATCGGATTCAGAATATAGCGTCGACTGTCTACAATCCAGTAGCAAATGGTCTGGCTGAACCGTTCAACAAAAATATCATCAAGATCCTCAAGAAATTTGTGTCTTCCAACAAACGTGACTGGAACGAGAAGCTGGGTGAATGTCTCTGTGCCTACTGTATAACAGTCCGGACAGCTACTGACAATACACTTTTCTCCGGTGTACGAAAGCTAGGCGGTCCTCCCCCTCGAGATCCAAATCCCTTCACTACGAGTAGCTCTCTCCAATCGGCTAACCACGGACGACAACTACCGTCGACGGTTATAGGAGTTGGAAGCACTCGACGAGAAACGGCTCTTAGCTCAACAACACATAAAGATGTATCAAGTGCGCCTCTCTGGAGCCTTCAACAAACGGGTAAAATAGAGAACGTTCCAAGTGGGTGACCTCATTTTAACAGTAAGAAGATCGATGGTTATGACTCACAAGACGGCCGACAAATTATAACATAAATGGGAGGGCCCTTTCATTGTGGAAACATTTTTTCCAACGACGCATACCGACTGTGAAACCCAACGGCGACTTGCTTATGATGCCTATCAACGACAAGTTCCTAAAAAAGTACTACGTCTAAACTAGACTTATACTCCCCTCATCCCCAGTGGGACAACCCAGACGTACATCTCTACACTATGGGTTCTTTATCTCCAACAAGTGCCTATGTGCAATATTTTTCCCTTCGTTACAAATTTTTATAAAAGCCGTCATTTGTATCCAGTAGTCCTGGATACGCAATAGATGGTAGATCCCTAAAGTCTTCCCAGCGGAGCAGTCCTCAGGTCCACTCATACACTCCCATAATGACCACTCAAAAAAAACTAATCTCGTTAGACGTTAGCCATATTCATATTGCCCCTGAGCTATCGTCCCACCAATCTCCCCAGCGGAGCAGTCCTCAGGTCTATCTTCATTTTTGGATAGACCATACTCAGCAAACTACTCCCTAACAAGTCCTTGGGACTTTGGTTCACGTCCATATTATCTCTGAACTATCATCCTAATATTTCTCCCCGGCTGAGTTTCCCATGTCCATATTACCTCTGAGCAAACCTCCCGGGTCTTGGCTATCAATCATCACGTCCATATTACCTCTGATATTGGTTATCATCCCCACTTATCACCCATACTTACCAAGGTACACCAGTCATGTTAAGTCTACAAAACCTGTCACGTCCATATTATCTCTAGCAGGGCTTGTCTCAAACCTATTACTTGCACTAACATGCACAAAAAGTAATAGGTCCACAAAATCTATCACGTCCATATTACCTCTGGTAGAGTTTGTTTCAATCTATTACTTGCACTCCAAGTGCACAAAAAGATAATAGGTCCACCAAAGATCTCCCAGCGGGATGTGCTTACTATCCACAAAATCTATCACGTCCATATTACCTCTGATAGGGTTTGTTTCGAATATATTATTTGTACCCCAAGTGCGCAAAAGGGTAATATATCCACCAAAGATCTCCCAGCGGGATATTTTTACTATCCACAAAACCTATCACGTCTATATTATCTCTGATAGGGTTTATTTCGAATCTATTACTTGCACCCCAAGTGCGCAAAAGGGTAATAGGTTCACTAAAATCCCCCAGTGAGATATCCATACTAACTATAAATGTTGTACTATGACCATCTCACCTCTAGTGTGCCCCAAATGTCACACTGTGCAAAGAAAGTGATTTTTTCTTTTGTTAAAACAAAAAGAAGGAAGGAAAGATTATAAGGGGGGAATCGACGGCTTACTTCCTGAGTCGTAACTGTTCACTCCACTAGACGCGACGATTCGCTCCTGCACAAACCAAGATATGATTTCCAGGATTTGGTATAATCCTATTAGAGACCCTGACTGATACAGCAGTGTGAACACATCAGGCGCATGCCAAGCACATAAGGTGCAGGAAGTGGTCATTTCTCTCTTAGAATGCAAATCAAACCAACCAGACAATCGCAACCGAAAAGAAAGAGTTTATTTCTTCTTACCAAAAGGGCAAACTACACTTGAGGGACTACCCATGCCCCAACCACAAAAGCAAAATCAACTAGAGCAAAATCAAGTCCTTTTGCCTGGTGAGGCATTCCTCCCTAAGGGTAACCAGGCGATCACGCTCCTCCTACAACTTTTGGAGGTCCCGTTGCAAGCCTTCCTTAGAGGAAGCAAAGTGGGCCTTCTCTGTATCCAGTCTAGATGAGAACTCCTCATATTCATGAAATATCAGTACCCCCATATCTGCCTGTTGATGTCGTCGCAGCTCCATCAGGCATTGCTCTACCTCAGCCAACCGTTGGTCCAGGAGGTCAGCCGTTTGTTCTAGGCCAGGGATGATCCTCAGAGAATTTGCCTGAATCTTAGCAAAGCGCTTTGCTCAGTCGAAGGGCCTATTCTGATCCAATACACTCTGGACCCCCTGCCTCAGAAATATGTAGAAGGTCCGAAGGAAGATCTGGACATTTTTATCAATCTTCTCTAGCGTTATAGGAGTCAAAGGCAACTGGTACGAGAAAGAAGTCATGGGCGCAGCAGGTTGTACAACAACAACCGAGGACCTTGAAGGGGAGGCAGTAGCGGAGGAGCGACCAGGGACGTGGCTTACATTCTAACCCCTCATAGCTGTCTCAAATGCCCAGACACCTGACAGATAAGCAAGACTAGTCATGCGACCCATGACAGGAGTACTAGGCCTACCCGCTACCTCGGCTCCCGCCTGCGCACCAACCCCAGATGGCGTCGTCGCAATCTCAGATGACACCCAACCATCATGGTGTCACGGACATCAGGAACAGCCTGATCGGGACGGATGGACTGCCCCACCATCTAAAGGGACGTCAACGACGGGAGAAGAAAATTCCTCTGTACCAGAGGTACCCGTAACAGACCCTACAGGGTGCTCCTCACCTCTAGAAGGGCTAGAGAGAGAATGAGGCCTCCTCTGAGCCAGCCCACAGTTCTGATCCTCCGCCTCGTACTCTTCAACGGCTACATCCATGATTCTCAAGGGAGAAGCAGTGCATGTACGGCCAGGACAACCAGCAGTCAGCTTCGCCTGAAGAACGTAAAGCTGAAGCCAAAATATCTCTTTATTGGTAAGTATACAGGAAAACGTACCAGAAGAAGGCGACAATGGTTCTGGCTTGCCCAATACAGTTATAGCCCTCCCCATTGCTTCCATATCATTCACAAAGATATACTCAAAAGGCATGAAGGGCTCTGATAGGCCTTCATTCACATCCTGGAACCCCGAGGTCTCAGGTGCAAGCTCCGAGAAGCCCGCATCATACCCCGGGGAAGTCTCCTCCTCCGGCTCCTGGTTAGAGACTGCCGGGGCAATCGCCCACCGTAAACGATCCCTCTCCTCTGGCGTCTGCAAATTGTCAAACAGTCCAGGACCAAGATATTTATATAAAGGACCAGGATGAATTAAACTGAGAGGATCCACAGATACTGCCTCAGCTTCCAAAGTAGGGTTTGTTTCAGAATCCATCGTGAAGGATCCTACCTCCTCCCGCCCTTTAGCATCCTCTTTTTGTCCTTCTTATTCTTCCTCGCTGGCTCGTATAGGGGCCTTGACAGCAACCTGTTTCCTATAACGTGGCCTCGCAGCCACGAGTGACTCATGTTGTCTCCTCTTAGACGGAGGGCTCCTTATTGGGGAAGCCCCGTGCCGGATAATTCATAGGAGACGAAGGGTTGTCAGAAGTGTCCTCTTCCTCTATAACAGAGTCAGAGTCGGCAACGACAATCTCTGTCTTGCCCTTCCCCTGACCTTTTTGTGGCTCCCTACGCCGGTTATCCAGCTTGGTGCCTGCGATGAAGCTGATTTTCAGATCGAAGTCAGGTGGAGGTATGTTCGCGATCACAAAGAAAACAGCCACTGCATGGTTGATTCGACCCAAAACTTTAGCATCAGGCAGAGTAAACCGGACCTGGGTGCTGGTCGCAGAGAAATAATTCCAGGCTCAGACTCCATCCAGAATGCTGCCCTCAAAGCTGAGACACAGACTTGGGTTACCCAAAAAGAGCTGGCTATAACCAAACTACCGAGAAAACCTACTCTGCAGGTAGCGTTCCAAGAAGACGAGGTTCCAATTTTGGTACACCAAATGCTAGGGCAGAATGGAAAGTAACCAGCAGAAAAGCTTCGGAGACAAAACTTGATGATCGGTGCGTCCATCACAATGAACCATTCTCACCTCATCCTTAGTGAAATTTGGGACCAAAATGAAGAAGGAGTAGTCTGCTATGCGAGCAAGCGCGCCAACAAGTGGAAACCCTAGTATGAGCCCCGGGCATTATGCCATATCGGCGGATAAAAGCGTCAGCCTCCGTCGTCGACCCCTCAGCACCGGGGCGCATCAAAGACGGGTAATGCATCAACAACTAACCCATCAAATAATAGTAAGGCATTTCAATTCGGTTGAAATCTTTCGAGATGTCACGGGCAATCACTTTGCTTGTGAAGGCACGAAGTCCGTGGTGGATGCTGTAGACCATCGCAGGGAGTAAGCAAGCTCGCACTTAAAGACCAACTTCATAGTAGGAAGGATGAGGTTATGGCTAATCCTGTCAATCATCCCAGAGTCTCCCGAGACTACACAAGTTTGTAGCCATATCAATAAGAAGCCAGCCAAGGAAGCTTTGTCAGACAAAGATTGAGTATCTTGGTAGAAAAAGCTGAAGGTGTCACCAAAACTACCAAACCCTTCACCAGTTGCGGCGGTTCTCTTGGTGCCATGCACTTGGTCGTCAACACCCCTCCGGGATTGGGGGCTCTAAATAGTGACCCGGCCCGAAGCCCCAATATTAAAGAGATAACTGGTCCAGGCCTTAATGTAGGGTAAATTTCCCTCCGAGCTCTTATCCTTCTTCTTCGAGATCTGTTGGCAAGTGTTGTGGTGGCACAACACTTCCTGGTACATGATAAGAAATCCCGGATGTTGCTGCTCCAAATACTCAAACTCCTCATTTGTCGGGGTGTACTCCTTATACGGTTCCTCACCCTAGGGTAACCGCGAGACATCGTATATCTCATTAAGGGCAAGACCCATCTCTCTGCCAGGAGCAAAGAAGGTCCTGGTACAATAGTTGTACATCTTGGCCAAAGCCATGAACAACGTCGGGCTCTTCTCCAAACCGTAACAGGAACCCCTAATGGCATAATAGAGGTTGGCATCCTTCAAAGTCTTCTCATAATTCCTTAACACCCATGCTGTTAGGTTGATCCAAGGCGGCGAATGAGACACCCAATTGAGCAAGTCCACTTTTCCCTGAGGATTGGATCCCTTGGCTGCAAGCTGGTTCAAGAATATGTCAGCCTCGTAGTAACGGACATTCGGCCCCATTTCACTCGAGAAGGTGCCAGGTGCCAATCCGTGAACGGAATAAGAAAATGATTCATTGCTTGTCGCGGCTCTCTTCAGTTCAGAATTGAAACGAAAGGGCCAACCTGGGTTCCGTCCTGGTCCGGGGTTAGGTCGCCCGACATCTTCCTTTGAAGGGGTACCTTATTGAAAGCTAATAAGGGTAAATGACGCTCCATCGTGGGTATATGCACCCTCGTCCCACCGGAGAAGAAATCCAAGGTCTCCTTAATCTTCACTACCTTGGGGTCCGAGATAGTGAGGTCATCCCCAAACAGGAAGATCGGATTCAAATGAAAGTCGTCAATCCTCCCAGAGTTCAGTTGGCTAAGCAGATAGAACCCAAACTGTCCTGCTATTACTTTTAGCCTCGAAAAAGACTGGTCCTTGTTGATCTAAGCTTGGACATTGGCCACTATATGATCAAGCCTAACACCCAGGGCAGCCTGGGCATGCCCAACCAGTGCCTACCTTGACAGAGCCACAGGTAGAATCACTGCCAAAATCAAAGTCAGAAGGTCAGTTAGAGAAACCAAGATGCCATGCGGCCAAGTTATGAAGGGTGCATGCGGTCAAGTCTTGAAGAGTACATACGACACAGTTATGTAGGGTCCATGCAGCCAAGTCATGAAGGGTACATGCGGCTCAGTTATACATAGTCTATGTGGCTAAGTCATGAAGAGTACATGCGGCCCAGTGAGGCAGGGTGCATGCGGCCAAGTCATGAAGGGAGCATGTGGCCAGGTAAAGATCGGTGCATGCGGCCAAAGCGAGACCCACACATAAAATATGCAACATGGTCATGTGGAAACCCGTGCAGTGGACTGTGTGCAAAGTGTCCGTGTGTCCATAGTTTGCCTCCGCTGTTTCTTACCATGGATGGGCGCTTGAACGTCCGGATGGAAGATAGGGGTTTCATCCTCCGCCCTATTCGAAGAAGCAGGACGCTTCCCCTTGTCAACAGTCTTCTTGGCCTTGGACGAGGAAGACGAAGCCTTGGGGGCCATTGCAGAAGATCAGAGAGGATGATCGGAAGCAAAGGAAGAGGCAGAGACAACGGTGAAAGAGAGACTCGGGCCGAGAAAGAAAGTTTTCTCTCTTCAGCGAAACCCCTATTTATAGGCTAAAGGGGGATACTAGTGACCCTTTGGTTCCAGTGCCCCGCTATCAGTAGTAATAATGATGGCAGCCCTTGGGTCTTATCTTCTTAAAAAGATTGTCACTTCGGGGTCCGTGTGAGGAGATAGTCAAGAATCATAAATAAACCTAATCAAATCAAGGCATTTAATGAGTGGGTGGAAGCCTGGCAGCGCCCATCCATGCGTCCATGCGACCTAATGTCCATGCGACCTAATGTACATGTGGCCCAAATATACTCTGTCCACGCTTCTTATTCAAAGTATTTCAAACTTATCAGTTTGAAAACTTTGAAGGGGGTCTTGAAGAAGCATGAAAAAATTGGATCCATGCGATCAGCAACCATGCGGCCCAGGGAAAAGTTTATCAGGAAATGGACCGCATGGTCACCATGCGGCCCAATTAGGCGACAGCCATGCGAACCAAAGGACCGAAGGCAGTTTTGGCCGCAGATGGATCTGACATCATGCTCTGATAACAATATTACATTTGACACAGAATCCTGACAGAGAAGGATTTTCTGAGCGTCTCGAAAGATGTGAACTCACTAAAAGATAGAAGTCTCAGGAAGTGTGGAGCACTACGTGTACAACACTGCAAAAGACTCCCATTCGGCTCTGGCCCATGCGGCCCATGCGGCTCTGGCCCATGCGTTCCAGACTTCATGCATCACATGCGGCTCTGGTCCATGCGTCCCTGACTCCATGCGTACCATACGTCTCTGGCCCATGCGTTCCAGACTCCATGCGTCCCATGCGGCTCTGGCCCATGCGTTCCGGACCCCATGCGGTCTCTGGGATTCTTGGCTTTGCATGTTCCAGATTACCAAATAAACCAAATTGTGTTGTTGTAACAAGGTGATCCTCTCCAACCAAGTGGTAGGCTATGTGTCTAATTGACCAAGTCGCGCCCACAAAGGACGAGAAACCATCCAGATATTCAGCAACAAAAAAATCTTAATAGATGTCCACATGACAGCTGAAGCTCGAATTCTCGTGCACAGTTGTAACTCATTTTTGTTAGGGGAAGACACGTGGAAACTCTCAACGTCAATACGGACCAAAATCTATGCGGCCACAGAACTACTATAAATAACAAAGTACTACCCCTATACAACCCCCCGGCTGGCTATTGGAAAATCTACACTCGAGCAAAAGAGAAGAGCTTCCGCATCGGATCGTCCCCAGAGTAAAGAGAGTTGCTACACTCATAACCCTCCATCGTCACCCCCAGAAAATAAATTTGTACTTAGATTGTCTTCTAGGACTTCAATGTACTTTTTTAGTTTGTTAATCAAATCAAGTTCTTTTAGTTCTTTTGATTTAATGGCAAACAAGGGGATGGTCCTGACTGCCTGATATGAAGATGCACCAAGAATGGATTCTTCACAGCTAAATCTTTGTATGAATTAATGATATGCCAAGGTGCATCCTCTTCTTCCTCACATGAATCTAATAATATTTGGAGGAGATTGTGTAAATGTTGGAACATCTCCCCCAGAGTGCAGCACTTTATTTGGCGTTTGATGATAGGAGCTCTACCACTAAGGACTGAAATCAATAAGAGGGTACCGACAGTATATCCATTTTGCCTTATTGATAAGGAGGACAACGAACACATATTCCTGTACTGTAACTTGATACGTCGACCATGGTTCTTAAGTCCCCTGGGCTTAAGGTCATCCAAACATGAGGATATTCAAAAATTGCTAGAAACCTGGATTATAAAGGAACGCTCACTGGAATCATTCCAAATTAGAGCAAACTTACTTTGGGCTATATGGAAAGCACAAAGCCATTGTATTTTTCGGAGAGAAATTCCATCTATTCAAACTATCAAGGCTAATGCAATGGCATCTTACTATAAATACACTGAGGCCTCTTTGAATGGTCTTATCGAGAACCAACAAACGCAAAATGAGATCTTTAAACAGCGTGCTTGGCTTCCTCCATAACCTGGTTCTATCAAAATCAATGTCGATGGGGCAACTTTGTCTTCTGAAATTGCAGTCGCGGCAGTAGCTAGGGACGATAAGGGGACGTTCATCAGAGCACTGACACATTGTTCTACCATTCAAGTATATGCAGAGCAAAGTTTACAAGCTGAACTTGTAGCTTTCAACTTGGGTTCTCGGTTGGCTAAAGACCTGGGAGGGGAAGACTTCATCATCGAAGGGGACTCTTTGATAGCTAAGATCTTCAAGGGGGGAAAAGACGCTAATTTCTTGGCAACTCAAAGATACAACAAAATCCATCATCTCGGACATGGAGGATATCGGAACAGAAGCTATTACATTCACCAGAAGAAGTTCTAATCAAGTAGCCCAATGTTTAGCTAGAGAAGCTATGAAGTTAAAGCTTTGCTCTTTTTTATATGAAATCCCTTCTTGTATCTTACATCCGATGGATGAAGATGCCAATCATTTGCTTGTAACTGAATCTATTTCTTCTCTGCTTTCGTAATAGATGTCTGTGTTTCTTTTCAAAAAAATGTGAGAGGGTCATACCTACATGCGAAATTATACCTATATATAAGATGAACCTAGAAGTAATGCATGAATCATGAAATAACAATAATAATTGAATAAACAAGGAGAGCATTGTACATCAGAGACATACTATACAAGTAAGTTGCATTGAAGTATTAGACACACAACATGTACCATGTCACAATTCACACAAGTTGTTCTCAACTACCAATCAACCATGTTTTAATTATGAAACTAGAAAAATTGGCAAGACAGTTATTCTAACACAAATCAAGGCCAACGATTAAGTCCTGGAAGAAGGAGAAACCAAACAATATGGACATACGATTTCATGGGCAAGGGAGCATAATAGTCCCAATCGAATACTCGATTGAAAGTAAATTCGACTAGTCGATTTAGACAATAAGCACCATGTGATGCATCCAACTCCATTCACCTAATGCGTTGCCTATCTCCTTATGATATCTAGAGTGTAGTATTCCTTACCCTTTACTATACCAAAATCAACTACGAATCTAAACCACAAAAAATTACTGTAAGCTACACTCAAGTTGGGTGTCAATAAAAAGTACCATGTAAAGTCCTTGTTGCATATCAAGTTGGCTAGTCTTCTCATGCCCCAATTTCGTAGAATCGATAGTCGTTTCTGGGTGTGATGTCATGAGAGACTAAGTTACGCTCGCACAAGGCAAATGCATTATGATACAATGAGCATAATATAGAGTATGCAGCAGAACGAAAACAAAAAAAATCTATCGAAATCGTTCAAGAAAACGTATTCATAAAACCAACGCGAAAGCAGCAAAGCGGCATCGAAAATGAGCAACGAAAACCAATACAGCAGAAAGGTCTCTCGCGACTCTGCCACTGAGTCATTCTTCGAGACACGATCCGCTGAATATGGGACTTGATTTGGGAGAAACAAATCCATAGTAAAAAAATAATTTTGATTCAATCTGTCCCGATCAATCGATACCGACAGTTTTTCTTAGCCGCGCTCCTCGCATCGGGGGAACGGGGCACTACATCATAACCAACTAAGAAATTTTTTTGTCCTCGATACTTAGGAATGGATCCTACCGCTAAGAAAATAATAAAGAAAACTTTTTCTTCATCTTGGATTCTAGTTCCTAAGTCGACTCCTCGACCGAGTGGTTCTTTTAGAGCACACAAACGAGAGCGACCGCACAATTTTGAAGCTGTTTATCATTTTGATCCAAGATCTGCATGGGCTCTTCGATTGATCACAAGTCTGCCTTCAAATCTAGCTTACAAAATATACCACGTGACTTGGATTGTGCACATACTTTCGCAACTGTGAGACATGGAAGATATCATAGTGTTAGTAGCAGGGCAATTTGATAGGCAATTAGGTGACCCGCTTGAGGATCTCGAACGGACCAACGAATCTTGGATTTAACATTATTTACGATAGGATTTGCTTGAGACTCGGTTCGTAATTCCAATGTGTTATTTTCTTCAAATGTTACTTTATTATTCATATTAAATGTATGAGAATTTACCGATATTGAGTATTCTACCGAAGGGGTCAGCGAACCTAGGGAATTCAATGGAGAGTTGCTCCGGGTTAGTCTATTTTTATGAACTGTGATATTGTAAGGATATATGACACATTATATGAAAAACTATAAGCATACAATTATTTCAGATTTTTTAATTTTTTTATAATTTAGCGACGTTTAGCGATGTTTAGAACTTTAACGACGTTGCTAAATACGCCGCTAACAACGTCTCTAAATACATCGCTAAATGGATGACATGACAGTATTTACCAGGTTAGCAAAATGTCGCTAAATGTGTTACAAAATATCATTAAATTAAAAAAATTAGTGATATTTAGCGACAAATGACACGTCACTGATTTAGTGATGGAACGTCGTTAAACATCGCTAATGTGAAAAAAATTAGCTACGCTAAACGTCGCTATAGCAAAGTTTTGCGACGTTTTCCCTGTCAGCGACTAGCTAAAATGCAACTTCACTGAAACATCGCTAATTACGTCGCTAAAACTTTTTACCGACATTTTTATGTCATTTAACGACGTTTTCAGGCGTTGATAATTTGACTTATTCTAGTAGTGAACACATGGTCGCCTTCCACAAATTCAATGGGTCGTCGATGGGTGTCCACGTAACTTCTCTGTCGACTTTGTGCTACTTCCAGCCGCTAGCGAATAAACCGACCTTCTGGACGGTCTGCTCAATCAGTTCTAGGCCAAGGATCTGATGCTCCCCAACTTCATCCCAGCAGATAGATGACCTATACTTTTGCCCATACAAAGTATCGTACAGAGCTATCTAAATACTGAACGGGTAGTTATTGTTGTACGCAAATTCTGCCAATGGTAGGTAAATAACCCAACTTGACTTCGAATCCATAGCATAGAGCCGTATCATGTCTTTGAGAATATAATTCACCCATTTTGTTTGGTCGTCGATTTAAGGATGATAAACTGAACTAAACTTCAACTTGGTCCCCATCGCCGATTGAAGGCTTCCTAAAAAATACGATAAGAACCGACAATCCCGATTTGAGAAAATGGATACTGGAACTCCTTGCAGCCGAACTATCTCGTTAAGGTAGATCTGAGCGAGGCGATCGATGTCCCAAGCAACTTTGATAGGAATAAAGTATGCTGACTTGGTCAGCCGATCGACGATGACCTAGATGGCACCATTCCTCCGTTGTGTCTTCAGCAAGCCAACAATAAAATATATGTTGATGTGCTCCCATTTCCATTTTAAAATAGCGAGTTTCTTTATTTCTTCGCCCGACCTTTTGTGTGTTGGCTTTTATCCTCTGACAAGCCATGCATTACAATACGAAGAGTGCCACATCTCTTTTCATATCATGCCACCAAAAGGTCGTGTGCAGGTCCTTATACATTTTTGTGCTGCTAGGGTACACTGCATATCCTATATAATGGGCTTCCATAAGGATTTTTTTCTAATTTTTGCATCATTGGGGACGAGCAGTCTTCCCTTTACCCGCAATGTTTCACTCTCGTCTTCCGTAAAGTCGGTTGCCTTTCCTAATAAGATCTGCTCGTACGTCTTCTTCAGGAATAGTTTATCCTTCTGAGTGGACTTGACCTTTTCTATCAAGCTCGGCTCAAGTTGCAATCGAGTCAGTTGTGCCCCTCGATATTGAATTTGGAGTTCGATACCCATTCTCTTCAAATCTTTTACTATCCTGCTGTCAATGACCAGGGAACCCATAAATTTCTAACTCAAGGCATTCGCTACAACATTTTTCTTATCTGGCATGTAATCGATCGTCACGTCATAATCTTTAAAAAGTTTTAGCCAACGTTGTTGCCATAGGTTCAGGTCCCTTTGGGTGAATAAGTACTTGAGGCTCTTGTGATCGGTATAAATTCGATAAGCTATACCATAAAGGTAGTGTCACCACAATTTTAATGCGGACATAATTGCCACCAATTCCAGGTCGTGCGTAGGAAAATTTTCTCGTGTTGCTTCAACTATCTTGAAGCAAAGGATATAACTTTATTGTACTGCATAAGCACGCATCCCAAGCCTCGTCCTGACACATCGCAAAAAATTTGGAATCCTTAAGGCCCATCTGGAAGTACAAGTATCGGGGCTGAGACGAGTCGCTGCTTTAACACATGGAATGAAGCTTCGTAGTTGTTCGACCACTTGTATGTGAATCTCTTCTGAGTGAGGTAAGTCATTGGAGATATGATTTCTGAAAAGTCCTTGACGAATCGTTTGTAGTAGCCCGCAAAATCGAGAAAACTTTAAATTATACTGGCTGACGCAGGTCGCTTCCACTCTACGATAGCTTCGACTTTCTTTGGATTGACTGAAATGCCTCCCGTAGAAATGACGTGCCCAAGAAAATATATACTGCTTAGCCAAAATTTGCACTTACTCAGCTTCATGTACAACTTGTTCTCTCAAAGAGTCTAAAGCACGGTCTGCAAGTGCTCCTCATGTTCCTTCTTGATTTTTGAGTACACCAAGATATCATCAATGAGTACCACCATAAACTTATCGAGAACGATTGGAACACGTGATTCATCAGATCCATGAACGTTGCGGGGGTATTTGTCAGTTTGAACGACTTCCCTAGAAATTTGTAGTGGTCATAGCGAGTGAAAAATACTGACTTCGGCACGTCATCCAGCTTGATATTGAGTTGATGGTAACCCGAACGAAGGTCGATTTTGGAAAATACTGACACGCCTTGTAGTTGATCGAAGAGGTAGTCAATTCTAGGTAGCGGGTACTTACTCTAGACGGTGACTTTGTTCAATTCTTGATAGTCTATGCATAGCCACATCAACCCAACCTTTTTCTTCACAAACAAAACTGGCACGCCCCACGAAGAAACACTAGGTCGAATATATCTCCGGTTGAGTAACTCTTGCAGCCGGATTTTCAGCTCTTTTAATTCGGTGTGGGCTATTATGTACGGAGCCTTAGAAAACGGTCGAGTATCTAAAAATGTTGTGATGGTAAATTTAATCTCTCGATCGGGTGGCATATTAGGCAATTCGTCTGGAAACACGTCAGATAATTCTGCCACAACATCAGTATGTTCTACGTTTCCACCATCTCGCCGAGTGTCTCGAACGGACGCTAAATACCCTTCGTAGCCAGAATGTATTATCCGTTGAGGAGACATTACAGAAATTACCATACAGGTATTCTATGCTTTCGATGATTGACCACACGAGTAACAGAATTCAGAGTCTCTCCAGGTAGACGAAACATGACTCTTGTTCGCATAATCGATTGCGGCCGAGCAAGCACCGAGCTATTCCATCCCGAGATGATGTCGTAGTCCCTGATATCTAGGATTATCGCATCGAGCAATAATCTCCTACCTCTGATGCAAATACAACCCATCTCTACAGACTGAGTGAGTAAACAAGGTACCCTTCATACCCCAAATATAGCATACGCCTTGTCATCACTGCCGATACCACCATCACTGTTTTAGCCATCGGATTACACGAATAAGAGAACTCTGCCTCGCTAGGAATACGAAACACCTCCCTCTTCTTTCGTACAGTAAATTGTCGTATTGCAAGCCCCGAGCCAATCTATGCCTAGAAAGATGTCATAATCTGCAAAGTCCAGGATTATTGTATCCAAGGACACGTACATTATCCCAATACAAATATAACCATCCCTGCAAATCAAACTAGCTGGCAAATCTACTCCGGACGGAGTGCTGACACTAAGATTCATATCTAATGGTGTCTTACAAAATTTGTGTTCATTAACAAATAAAAATGATATGAAGCTATGGGTAGCACCTGTCACGCCCCAATCCTAAAATACATGGGACCAGGCCACGTGGCAATGGCCAGCTAATACGACTCCGAGGGATTACCCAATTTAATGGACCCGTCGAAGCGTACTACGATGTCCTAAAATACTAACAAGTCTAATATACTAACATACATCAGGTAATGTCTAATCTCATCCATAATATAAACAAGAAGTACTGTAATAAATACTGGAAAATAAGTGCAAGACTGAAATATCATAGTACAATCCAAAATATGTCTGATGGGCACAAACCCACTACAATGATGAAATAAGAGTACTAAAAGACAGATAAGAGAATGCGACTAGAGCATCGGCTAACTAGATAAGGATGCTCCAGCCCTAGGCGGAAGGCCTACCAGTGATCAAGGGAACTCTGATGGTAGCACCTCAAGCTCCTCCTCGGATGCGTACCTCGTCTCCTGCCCTGGCCCGTACACGGTAGGATAATATGCCTCGTCCAAATTTGGAAGGGAACCAGGTCCTCAGAGGGACGTAATAAGATATAATAATACATGCCAATATAAATACTGAATAAAATAAAGGAGATGTGCTAACCATCTAAGTGAATGCAATATGAAGACAACCTTGGTACGTATGGGTAGGTGTAGGCATAACATCCACACTTCGAAGAGCGTGGTATATATACATGTAACATCTATCATTCTGAAGAATGAGGTACCTGCAAATATATACGTCCATATCACTCCGAAGAACACGGTATCTGTATAAAGGAAGTCATTGGATCCGTGGTACCTCTGGATACTACGGATCCCAATGTGTGTATCCCATACGCCTACCAGTTGTCCTCCCCACCTAATATAGATATATAAGTTGAATACACGATGTGCATACCACGTAACTATATGCCAAGTCTCAACTAACTAGATAACCCTGATTACGTACTAAACCATGATACATGTCACACGCACCGATAGCTAGTCGGGTATGCGAACCCGCATCCCAATATGAGTTTATCATCATGATGCGTGTAAAAGTGTTAGGGTCTAGGAAGATATCAGAATATCCTCACAATGGTAGGTGAGTCTGCTAGTGACTAAGTCAAATACACTACACATCGACGCATTCGTCGGCTGCACTTGAGTCAATCTCGGACGTGCACAGTTATATATAATATTGCAGCAAGATATAATGCTATATTTTATAATTTAAATTAAATAGTAAATCAGGCAAGGTATACTTGCCTGGGTCCTCAAGCTACGAGTGCCAATAATCTGCTTCCGAAGTCTCGCTTGAACGGTCCAGCGACCCTATACATATAATATAATATAATCATCAGTCATTATAATATTATGCACAGGAAACACTACGTTGTACTTAGAAACTGACGTAAGGGGGTAACAACTGGTCAACTAGCAGGGTCGCATGTTGATACAGCTAAGACGTACACATGTCATATCCTCAATTATAGTGCACAACAAGACAATAAATTATCAAAATATGCTATAATACCAAATAATGTATAACGCAAACATAGGTCCTAGCTGACATGTTAGTATGCACAAGGCCAGTATCTAAACCTTTAGGTTAACACAGTATTCTATATTAAATAACCATATTTTTCTATGAGATAATTTCTAACACTAATTTCTATTCTAAAATATGCACACACAAACACATTGCACTAAGGTTCACATTACACGTGTCCATTCAATAACACATCGATACATTCGTACATAAAGAAAGAGAATGTAATATATATACCAAGTCGATCATGGCCGAGGGGGGTATCTGCGGCTCGTCGGTGGCCTGCCTCCAACGGTGGAGGCGGTGCTCCGGTCAGTCACAACACACAGCAACAGTAGCTGCTCCGGTAGCAACTCGCAGCAACGCAGCATCTTGCAGCGGCAGCGGCAACGACAGTGGCAGTGGTGGCGGGTTGCTGGCGGTAGAGGATGGCCATGGGAGGACGGTGGCTAGGTTGGCGGTGGTCTCCGGTGAAGGTCGGGCTATAGATGGGTGCGGGTGATGGTGATGATGGTGATGGTGATGTTGATGTTGGTGACGGATGATGATGGTGCTAGGGATGGTGGCGGTGGTTGTTGATGGTGGTGATGTTGGCGAGGCGGGGATGATGGTGGTAGAGATGGTCGGGGTCGTCTGTGGTGGCGATGAACAGAAGGGAGTCTGGTTGCAAGGTGCGGGATGGTGATGGTGATGCATGGAGGAGGCGGCGTCGGTGGTTGAGGGTGCAGGTGGCCGGCGGTTCTGTGGTCGATGTCGAGGGGGGGACAGGCGGTAGATGAAGGTTGACTGAGGCGGCGGGGCTGTGCAGTGGGAGGTGGTCGGGGGAAAAGGGGTCGGTGAGGTGAGGTGAGGAGAGGAAGTTAGGGTTTCGACTAGGGTTTAGGTTGATGTTGTGGGCTGTGGTTTTAGGGTTTTGGAGAGAGTTGTATATGTAGGAGAGAGAGAGGGGGTATTCTCCTTGGGATTAGGGCTGGCTATGGGTTGTTTCTATGGGTGAGGGAAGCCTCCACATGATGAAAGAGTGGCTAGGATGAAAGTATTTTAAAATATAGGGTGGAGATATGAGGAAATAAAGTTGCATGAGGTACAACAAATGGGAGAGAAATTGTGGGTGGACCAGTCAAAGAGGGGGAAAAGGGTTTCTTCATAGACTTGGACCCAATGAGAGGGAGACACCTCATTGAATATTTGCATAAAAGTCCCTAACAATTGGGAAATTGTACAAATAATGGAATTTTGGATTGGATGAGGCAAAATACTATATTTGGTGTGATATAGTGGGCTAAAATGGTATGTGGTATTTAGTATGAACCTTGAGGGTATGAGTGGGGGTTTGGGTTGGAGTTGAATCTAGTTTATGATGAGGCTGGGTCCTTACACTAATTTAATTAAAATTAGTGTGAGTGGTGCTCTTTAATTAATTAAAAATACATAGGATTAAAATTGGGTGAGACACAAGTTTCATGGACGTAGTAGACTCAGAATAGAATAATATCATAATTTTGGTTGTACAAAACGGGTCGAGGTTGTATCTCCAATTTCGATTGGAACAGACAATGATGCAAAGTTAGATTTATTTGGATTTAAAAATAGACGTTTATAACGAATATTGTGCGACTAAGATAAAGCACAAAAGAGAGTATTTATGAGTTACACAAAGATCATAATGGAAGGTTGGCACGTCTAAGAAAAGTGTGTAAAATTTGTTTGAAGGTAAATGCTAGTGTAGTGCTCCGAATATCGAAGCAACAGTAAGGTACACAAAGTGATACGAATATTGTGTACATTAATCTAAAATACTATGTTCTAATTCTAAATGGTTTCAAACAAACCCTAGTCTCTCTAAGCCAGGTGGACCTAAATTTGGTCGAGGGGGTTTACAATCTACCAAACTTATAAGAATTTTATCCTTGAAATTAAAATAAACACATAATAAACTATAAATTATCAAGCAATACTACGGACATACCTAGGACTGGTGAAGTTGGCCTTGCACTATCTGTTGGGCTCTATTGGCATATTAGGAACACTCCTGAGCTTGATGTTGGTTCATCCGCACCTCAAACACTATCCTAACCTTCTTCTACAATCTTTCTGAACATGTCCCTTCTTCCAGAAAAAGTGACATGTCGGTAGCTCTCTCTACTGATAAGGCACAATCCTCTGTTGCGTCTGCACTCTTGGATGACGGATTGGTCCTCATGTTCCTGGTTAGCTGGTGCAGCTA
This sequence comes from Iris macrosiphon, assembly GCA_036927795.1. Classification (NCBI taxonomy): domain Eukaryota; kingdom Viridiplantae; phylum Streptophyta; class Magnoliopsida; order Asparagales; family Iridaceae; genus Iris; species Iris macrosiphon. The sequence goes on along the minus strand of JAYESA010000013.1, from coordinate 33,657,146 downwards.
CACTGGAATGCCTCGATCCTCTGCCAATAGCCTCCTGGATCCTAACCTCTGACAGAACCTTCTGGTAAGAGATCTTTGCCTGGGTGGTAGTGTACCTCTGTAGCTCATACGTCAGACCATGATGGAATCTCCTGGCGTTCTCCAGATCTGCCATCAAGCTCTATCTCATAGTCTCGGCCTGATGCCACTGTACCTGCATCATAGCCTGGAAGAACTGGAACATCTGTGACTGTCCCTATGGATGTAGCATCTAAGGTGGAAAGGGTGGAGGTGGTGGCAGTGGGACCTCCGGCTGCGTTGTAGGTGTCTCCTCAGATGTCGGTCTCTCGGGCTGCGGCATCGGCGTAGCCCTTGAAGTTTGTCCCTCGAGGTATTACGTCGGGATAGTCTGAGAAGTTTGGCCTTCGTGCTGGTGCGTCAGGTCATCTTGAGAAGTCTGGTGCCAATGTATCTGCAGGACTTGTGGGATCAGCGGGGCCTGTGGTGGTGGCTGCTCTCCGGGTGGTCCCTAGGATGTCTCCTGTCTCAATACGGTGGCGGATGGCACTATGGCACCGTATGCCTCGCGTTCGTTGCACAAGTTCATATCACTGCAAGAGATAGAACTTCATTAAGAGAGTACGAAAACAAGCAAACATGATGTAAATATTTAAAAAAATACGAAGGAGGTTCAAAGACGTAATCAAGGTGGATGAGATCTAGCAATTTCTATCCTATTACAGGCTCGCTGGGCATGTTACCACGCCACAAGTGATAAACAAGACCAGCATGGGCCACTACTAAAACCATGTCACGCTCCAGTCCCAAAACACATGGGACCAGGCCACGTGGCAATGGCCAGCTAATACGACTCCGAGGGATTACTCAATTTAATGGACCCGTCGAAGCGTACTACATTGTCCTAAAATACTAACAAGTCTAATATACTAACATACATAGGTAATGTCTAATCTCATCCACAATATAAACAAGAAGTACTATAATAAATACTGGAAAATAAGTGCAAGACTGAAATACCATAGTACAATCCAAAATATGTCTGATGGGAACAAACCCACTACAATGATAAAATAAGAGTACGAAAAGACATATAAGAGAATGCGACTAGAGCATCGGCTAACTAGATAAGGATGCTCCAGCCCTAGGCGGAAGGCCTATCAGTGATCAAGGAAACTCTGATGGTAGCACCTCAAGTTCCTCCTCGGATGCGTACCTCGTCTCCTGCCCAGGCCCGTACACGGTAGGATAATATGCCTCGTCCAAATCTGGAAGGGAACCAGGTCCTCAGAGGGACGTAACAAGATACAAAAATATATGCCAATATAAATACTGAATAAAATAAAGGGGTAACCATCTAAGTGAATGCAATGTGAGGACAACCTTGGTACGTATGGGTAGGTGTAGGCATAACGTTCACACTCCGAAGAGCGTGGTATCTGTACATATAACGTCCATCATTTCGAAGAACGAGGTATCTGCAAATATATACGTCCGTATCGCTCCAAAGAATACGGTATCTGTATAAAGGAAGTCATTGGATCCGTGGCTCCTCTGGATACTACAGATCCTAATATGTGTATCCCATATGCCTACCAATTGTCCTTCACGCCCAATGCAGATATACAAGTCGAATACACGACGTGCATACAACATAACTACATGCCAAGTCTTAACTAACTAGATAACCTTGATTATGTACTAAACCATGATGCATGTCACACACACCGATAGCTAGTCGGGTACGCGAACCCGTATCCCAATATTAGTTTGTCATCGTGATGCATGTAAAAGTGTCAGGGTCTAGAAAGATATCAGAATATCCTCTTAATGGTAGGTGAGTCTGCTAGTGACTAAGTCAAATACACTACACATCGACGTATTTGTCGACTGCACCCGAGTCAATCTCTGACGTGCACAGTTTATATGTAATATTGTAATAAGATATCATGCTATATTTTATAATTTAAATTAAACAGTAAATCAGGCAAGGTATACTTGCCTGGGTCCCCAAGTTGCGAGTGCCAATAACCTGCTCCCGAAGTCTCGCATGAACGGTCCAGCGACCATATATATATAATATAATATAATATAATCATCAGCCATTATAATAGTACGCACAGGAAATACTATGCTGTACTTAGAAACTGATGTAGGGGGGTCACAACTGGTCAACTAGCAGGGTCGCGTGTGCACGCAGCTAAGACGTACACGTGTCATATCCTCAATTACTGTGCACATCTAGACAACGAATTATTACAATACGCTATAATACCAAATAATGTATAACGCAAACACAGGTCCTAGCTGAAATATTAGTGTGCACAAGGCCAGTGTCTAAACCTTTAGGTCAACACAGTATTCCATATTAAATAACCATATTTTTCTATGAGCTAATTTCTAACACTAATTTCTATTCTAAAATATGCACACAAATACATTGCATTAGGGTTTACATTACACGTGTCTATTCAACAACACATTGACACATTCGTACATGAAGAAAGAGAATACAATATATATATATATACCTAGTCGATCGTGGCCGAGGGGGGGTGTCCTCGGCTCGTCGGCGGCCTGCCTCTGGCGGTGGAGGCAGTTCTCCGGTTAGTCACAGCACACTACAGCAGCAGTTGCTCCGGCAATAACTCGCAGCAATGCAGTACCTTGAAGCGGCAGCGACGACGGTAGTGGCAGTGGTGGCGGGTTGCTGGCGGTAGAGGATGGCCGTGGGAGGATGGTGGCTAGGTTGGCGGTGGTCTCCGGCGAAGGTCGGGCTGTAGATGGGTGCGGGTGATGGTAATGATGGTATTGGTGATGTTGAAGTTGGTGATGGATGATGGCGGTGCTAGGGATGGTAGCGGTGGTTGCTGATGGTGGTGATGTTGGCGAGGCGGGGATGACGGTGGTGGAGATGGTCGGGGTCGCTATTGTGGCGGTGGTGGCGAACGGAGGGGAGTCGGGTTGCAAGGTGTGTGATGGTGATAAATGGAGGAGGCGACGTCAGTGGTTGAGGGTGCAGGCGGCCAATGGTGATGTGGTCGATGTCGAGGGGGGACAGGCGGTGGAGGAAGGTCGACTGAGGCAGCGGGGCTGTGTAGTGGGAGGTGGTTGGGGAAAAAGGGGTCGATGAGGAGAGGAAGTTAGGGTTTCGACTAGGGTTTGGGTTGATGTTGTGGGATGTGGTTTTAGGTTTTTGGAGAGAGAGAGAGAGTTGTATATGTAGGAGAGAGAGGGGTGTTCTCCTTGGGATTAGGGCTGGCTGTGGGTTATTTTTATGGGTGAGGGAAGCCTCCACAAGATGAAAGAGTGGCTAGGATGAAAGGGTTTTGAAATATAGGATGGAGATATGAGAAAATAAAGTTGCATGAGGTACAACAAATGGGAGAGAAATTATGGGTGGACCAGTCAAAGAGGGGGAAAATGGTTTCTTCATGGACTTGGACCCAATGAGTGGGGGACACCTCATTGCATATTTGCATAAAAGTCCCTAACAATTAGAAAATTGTACAAATAATAGAATTTTGGATTGGATGAGGTAAAATACCATGTTTGGTGTGATGTAGTAGACTAAAATGGTGTGTAGTATTTAGTATGAATCTTGAGGGTATGGGTGGGGGTTTGGGTTGGAGTTAGATCTAGTTTTGGGTGAGGTTGGGTCCTTACACCAATTTAATTAAAATTAGTGTGAGTGGTGCTCTTTAATTAATTGGAAATGCATAGGGTTAAAATTGGGTGGGACACAAGTGTCATGGACATAGTAGACTCAGAATAGAATAATATCATAATTTGGGTTGTACAAAATGGGTCGAGGTTATGTCTCCAATTTCGATTGGAACGGACAAGGATGCAAAGTTAGATTTATTTAGATTTAAAAATGGACGTTTGTAACGAATATTGTGCGACAAAGATGAAGCACAAAAGAGAGTATTTATGAGTTACACAAAGGTCAAAATAGAAGGTTGGCACGTCTAAAAAAAGTGTGTAAAATTTGTTTGAAGGTAAATGCTAGTGTAGCATTCCAAATATTGAAGCAACGGTAAGGTGCACAAAGTGATACGAATATTGTGTACATTAATCTAAAATACTATGTTCTAATTCTAAATGGCTTTAAACTAACCCTAGTCTCTCTATCTAAGCCAGGTGGACCTAAATTTGGTCGAGGGGGTTTACAGCACCCGAATCAAATAGTAGACGAGCATGCATTCTGTGTAAAGAAATATGCATATGATGACAGTTTTTGAGGACAGCACTTCCTCTTGAGTCAGTGCAAACACTCTACCCTATTCTTCTGGTCGCGGATTATGAGCGTCCACAGCTGCTGCCTGTAGAGCTTGTGGCACTTGCCCACGATTTTGATTGTATTGCTTATCACGATTCTGATTGTGACGGTGATCATGATTCTGATTGTGGTTCTGATCCTGATTCTGATTTCTTTCCTGACCGTCGCATTCATAGTGCTAGTGACCTAGCTAGCCATACTTGTAACATCTTGTATGAGACTCTTCTGTACGGTGTCCAGGACCATTGACCTAGCTAGCTACACTTGTAATGTTGGTCGCCTTCTTAGAGGTTGTTCAGTTTCTCTGCTTCGACAACTACTATTTTTTTAACAGATTCCACTGCGGTCTCATTTTTCTTGTCGGTCAGTGAAGTGACTAGCTGCGTCAAGTTATAACTTGCAGCTGTTGCTCATCGAATTGCTCCTAGAAATGGGTTATTAGATGCACTTAAAGCTCACGATGCTGTGCCGCAATCATCTTGTGATGTGCATCGCTCTGCTTCTTTTGCGACTCTAATATTTTTATTACGTTCTCCATTGGGTCAGACGATGATGTCGCCTTAGAGTTTTCACCCTTAGTCATTTGCAAAAGAAATAACTTCCATTAGCACTCATAAAATATTTATGGGCTTATTGTATGGAATATTATTTCATGCAGCGCTATCGAAAAGCAAATTATCTGAGAAAATCTTTATTGTTTGAAAACTTGCACTTGAAAACCAATTTTGAAATCCGAGAAGCTTTAAACCTTGCTCTGATACCAACTTGTCATGTCTCGGTTCTGCAGAAACGATTTGTCCTCACATTCGGTTCCGCAGAACTGTTCGTCCTTGCTGGATGCTATGTCGTACAAGTCTGGGATTGTACTTGTATAAGGCAAGAACGTGCATATGTGTCAAAATCTTTTGTAAATAGTTCCATAACACATCAACAGAATATAAACCACACTTTGTATTGGAAGAAAATAATTCTTTTATTAATTTATTACAACGGAGTATAATTTTTTTAGCATCAAAATGTAAATGTCTGAACGGCTTACGTAGCTTTGCATAAAAGAAAGACTAATAGGCTTGTTATGTCTTAAAAAAGAAAATACAATAGTTGATAGATGCTAAAGTTGTCACCCTTCACAATGAGGAGAAGACGGTCACCGCCAATATGGTGTCATTTTAATTTATTGATTTTTCAACACAAGAAGTCCCTAACGACGTCATTCCAATACCTCGAGCTACAATAGAAGTGGTAAATATTCTGCCTCCTCGAAGTCAAACGAAGAGGTTGGTGCCTTTTACAACAAATTATGGCGAGATTATGTGGATTCATCCCGACCGGATGTCAGATTGGGACCATGGAGCAGCATCTTCCAATTCAAAATCCAAGAAGGACCAGAAGTATAAACCATGCAATATGGTTTCTTCGGATCATCACTCAGACAGAGATAAAGATCAACCTCAAGAAGACATACCTCTCGAGATCAGATTTTAAAATCTGAACATTGCCCCACCAAGCTCTACTCGCAAGCTTCGCTTGACACACCGATAATGGTTCTTGAATGGCAGTGTTTCGTTGTATAGGGCACAACAAATCTTCATTTCTTATGAAGGTGTTCCTACACAAATTTCCCCTCCTCCTTCTACAATAATTAGATCATCGACCTCAACTAGTGTGGCTGAGGAGGAGCATCCCAATTTCATCAATACAGCCAACAATCTGTATGCTTGATACAAAATATGGAGTATAATTTCCAGAAAGCTGAATATTTGAATTTTGGTAAGGGACAATGTATTCCTCTACAACTTCAAGGTCAGTCTAATAAATCTCGTAGTAGATTGTGTTATGATCAAATTAGCCTACAGACTTATTCCAAAAAGTGACATACCAAAAAGAAACTCAATTCTTATAACATGGCGCTTCTTTCTCCGATGTATGAAGAAGAAGTCATAACTAGTACCAGGTCCGAAAAATATTATCATAAAACTTATGAGTCTATCCCAAAAGATGCCCCTTCTACTTCATCAACTCCGGTTGATCCTGTCACAGCCGAACCTGGTCCTTTTAAGCCTAATGTGGCAGAGAAAGGGAAGCAAAAAAGAAGTACGCTTCTACAAATCCCTGAAGAAGAATATACCTCAAGGACTTAAAAAGCCCTACAATTTTGACATATTGGCAAAACTGGCCAATACCCTAGCCCGACTTTCCATATTCGAGTTACTTTGTTTGTCGAAGGAGACTCGTAAATTAAGCGAAGCTCTGATACATGCTGACTCATGCTTAGCTCAACTCAAGACTCCTGATAAAGAGCCACTAGCGTGCCCTCAATGCCACAGCATGATCGAGAAGATTCCTAATATTACCTTTACGCAAGATGACATGCTACTCAAGGATAATCGGCATGATAGGCCTCTGTATTATATCGATTACATCGGATCTATTAAGGTAAACTAAATTCACATCGACCCTGGTTCTTCATTCTATATCATTCCTAAAAGCCTACTGAGAGGATTGAATATACCAATGCACAACTCGTCTGCCACTAACACTACCATTCTAGGCTTCAATGCTGGAAGAAATAAACTGCTAGAAAAGATACGCTTAAAAATTCAGATAGACAATCTATGTACTGAAGTCACATGAAATATGATCGAATCTGACATATCCTATAACATTTTGCTGGAAAGACCTTGTATACACGAGCATAAAATTATATCCTCTATCCTGCACCAATGTTTCAAATATGTGGACAGTCGGGAAGAAGTCAAAATAGAGGTAGCTGACCTCAACTAATTCAAAGGTGTTAAACCCCATTTCACTGACTCCGTGCTTTATACACCGGAGTACATAAAAGAATATGTTGATCAAGTTGTAGATGAAGCCAAAAATACCTTAAAAGAATATGTTAATCAAGCTGATGATGAAGCTGAGAATACCCCAAAGGAAGTGCCTTTGATGATCCGATTCAAATGACATAATACTCGTCTGACTCCTTTGAAGCCTCTCGTCATTAACCTGCGCAAGTTACCTCCATTGGTCATCAACCTTCGACGCAATGAACAGCCAACGCCGAATAATGAGCCACTTGTTATCGACCTTTGTCGTAACAAGCACCAACATTAGCAAATAAACCCCTAGTCATCAATCTTTCCAAGCCTCAAGTCAAAGCTGAAGTTTCTGTTAATTATGTGGAAAAAGAAGAGATCTTATATTTCATGAATAAAGAAGACACTACTTTGCACTACATTGATGTTGAACCCTTTGCTGAAAATTCTTAGAGGTTATTCATCTTTACTACCTCTATCAATACTCGTGGCATCTCCATTTTTATATAGTTCATTATATGAACCATATGAGGATGCATACTTCAAAGTCCCAGCAAGACAGGATAAGCAACGTTAGATAATATTTGGCAAAGCTAGAAACAAAAAAGTCATGTTGACTAATAATTTTGACAAAGGTATTGGAAAGATACAACCATATCATTACAGTCAACCACCAAGAACATTATGCAAGGGATGGGCTACAACTTAAAATCTAGTTTGGAACTAAATTATGGAAAATACAGACGGACTTATATATGTCACTTCTCTCCAAAAGGTACACCAAAAATATATTACTAGCGGATTGGTCATGGTTTGGGATATGTTAAACCACTAACAAGTCATGAAAGTTCAAAATCGAAAGAAGAGATGCATTCTCATTCCTCTGACTCATCTTTGTGGGATTCTGACAAAAGTATGGGTGACGTATTCAAACATATTTTCTCGATAAATATGGTATCAACTGGCCCAGATGATAAAGACGTTGAACCATTATAACCATTCAAGAATGATCCATGGGCACAACAGATGGATACTCAATGGGAGCTTCGGTTTGAGCAACGTGAACCATCTACAGAGGATGAAGTAGTCCAAATTGATGTAGGCAAAGAATCTTCTCCAAGACTAATCTTTATTAGCAAGAGTCTTCCTGAAGAAGATAAACAAGCTTTAGTCCAACTAATAAAGGAGTATATCGATGTCTTTATTTGGATTTACCAGGATATGCCTGGCCTGGATCATCAAATAGCCACACACAAGCTCAATATTCTTTTGAATTCTAAGCTGGTGAAATAGCAACAAAGACAATTCCGTCCAGATATGATGGATGCAATTTAAGCAGAAGTCAACAAACTCATAGCATGTAGCTTCGTTCGAGAAGAGAAGCATCCTGACTAGATAGCCAACGTTGTTTCAGTCATGAAGAAAAATAGAAAGGTCCGGGTCTGCATAGATTATCGAGATCTCAACTCTGTATGTCCAAATGACAAATTTTTTCTCCCCATCATAGATGTCATGATCGATAATACATATGGCTTTGAACGCATGTCCTTCATAGATAGATTCTCGGGATATAATCAAATTAAGATATCGTCTGATGACAAAAAATATACTTCTTTCCATTCACCACTGGGAGTATACTGCTATATAGTCATGCCCTATGGCTTAAAGAATGCAGGAGTAACGTATCAATGAGCCATGAGTATAATTTTCCAGAAGCATTTATGAAAGATAGTAGAATGTTATGTGGATGATATTGCTGTCAAGAATCGTCTTAAAGATGATCACCTTCAAGATTTGAAGACTGTGTTCGAATTGATGCGCCACCACCAATTAAAAATGAATCCAACTAAATCCTTTTTGGGAGTCTCCAGTGCCAAATTTTTGGATTTGTTATAACTTCCAAGGGTATTCATATTGACCCCGATAAAATCAAAGTTATCCTCGAAATGCGGTCTTCACGTAATCTCAAAGAACTTCATGGTCAGTAAGCCCGCCTGGCATACATTAGGAGGTTCATCTCCACTCTTTTGGGATGATGTCGACCCTTCACTCGGTTAATGAAGAAAGGCGTGTCCTTTATCTGGAATGAAGCCTGTCAACAAGCATTCGATGACATAAAATGATATCTCACAAATCCGCCAGTTCTGGTATCTCCGATTGTTAGGAAGCCCTTTTTGATGTATGTTCGAGTAATGGATCACTCCCTAGGAGCTCTTCTTGCACAAAAGAGTAACAAAGGCCATGAACAGGTGATCTATTATCTTAGTTGCATGATGGTCGGGGCTAAATATCGATACAATTATGTGGAAAAGAAATCATCGCCTTGATGTTTGTTATTCAAAAGACGCGACACTATGTGTCGGGTCAAACCATTCAAGTTATATCCAGAGTAATCCCCCTGTGGTATTGATGACCAAGCCGAGCATACTCAATTCTCGATTAGCTACATGGGCAATGCTGTTATCGCCTTATAACATGGTATATGTTTCACAAAAAGCAGTAAAGGTTCAAGCGCTAGTTGATTTTCTGGCAGCTCATCATGTACCAAAAACTTCCAAACTATACGATGATATTTCAGATAAAGTCTTAGAGTCTAATATGGTGATAGAAGATGACACATGGCAACTATTTTTTGATGGAGCATTAAGAATAGGACCCAAAGGCAACATAGTAGCTGGAGTGGGCATAGTCCTTGTATCTCCTAACAATCTACTCATTCATCGAGCATATTCTCTCAGTGAACCATGTTCCAATAATGTGGCATAATATAATGCTCTACTTATTGGTCTCTAATTAGCCAAAGAATTGGACATATAATATCTTGAAGCCTACGGAGATTCTAAGATGATAGTCAATTAGATCAGGGGAGTGTATGAGGTTCGACATAAAGTCCTCATCCTTATCATCAGGAAAAAATTGAACTGGCTTTTACTTTCAAAGGATTCTTCATCGAGCACGTGCCTCGGTTACAGAATATGAAAGCATATGCTTAGGCCGGCCTAGCAGCATCATTGGTCATTCCCCTAAGGAGACGACACTCAATTATGCTAATAGGTCGAGAGTTGTTATGTGCTAAAAATAATCTGCACATTGAACAGAGTTACGTCATAAATTCAACCTCTATAGATAAAGATTAGAGAGACCCTTTTATAGACTACGCTGCTTATGAGATTCTTCCAGAAGATCCAAAAGAAGCCACTTTTATTATAAAAGATGCTCACTCCGATTCTACTATGACGCCTCATCCAAAATATTATATCGACGTTCTTATGAAGGATTGCTGCTACGTTGTCTTTTCAATCCTGAAGGACGATAATCACTCTGTGAAGTTCATAATGGCATCTGTGGAGTACATTAGCCAGGTCCTAAATTACAAGACTGACACAGGAGAATGGATTATTATTGGCCCACCATGGTGGCAAATATCGTAGATTATATTCGTAAATGCAGATCATGTTAAATCTATGCTGATTTTATCCACCAACCAACAGAGTTCTTACACCCTACAGTTGCCTTCTGGCCATTTGAAGCCGGGGAAATGGATATTATTGGTCTAATCAGTCAATCTTTTTTAGAGGATATCGGTTCATACTTACAATAATCGATTACTTCTCCAAATAGGTAGAAACAGTCCTGCTCATCGAAGTGAAAACGTCCAACATAACGGTGTTCCCCAGTTATTTTAAGGATACCATATTACTGATTCTTAGTCATTTTAAGGATATCCTATTCCTGATCCTTAGTTATTTTAAGGATATCCACTACTAAAATACAGTAATTTAGTGACGAAATATTGGTGACAGTCAAAATCTGTTGCCAAGTAGCGACATTCACCGTCGGTTGGACGACCAATAACTACTATTTATGAATTAAACAACTATTTGTTGCTAGGTCATCACCAATTAGTCGTTTGATCGTCACCAGTTTGAGTAGTCAACAACGGGAATAACGCGGGTAAATATGGCAACGATCTGAGAATGGATATTAAGTAGACACGGTATTCATGTAAAGTAGACAAATTATTATTATGTGATCTTTCTATCTTTTCTTAGTCCAAGTTACAAGCATGCGATAGAAATGAAATAACTAAATAAAGCATTTCATCGTTCGGTGATATTTACCTGCGGTCGACATATCCAACTGCACAAGACTGACCATGTTCTTCCCTGTCTAAAAGATATCGTTAGCTTGAACAGTTTAAATAAACATAGAGGGTCACTGGCACCACAAGCCATCGTAGACTATAGTGTGGGTAGACGGCGATCCTTGCAGCACGGATAGCGAGCCCCGCTAAGAGTTTCTGCCTTACTCGTGCTAGTTTGCTAGCACAACTATCTGAGTTCCGTCTGGGACGAATCGGTCCCAGTATCTCGACGACCGTTCGCAGGAACCATAAATCTTGTGCATAAGTTGTCTGTGACCAAGCGATGTCTAAAAATTAAGTTATCAAACAAAGCAGTTCAAGACTACATGAATGGAATGTAACTACTCAGCATAACCTGATAGCATAGTCTATCTGCTTAAGTGATTGCTTTATAAACATGTACTACTTCTTTGCACAGTTATAGATAAACGAACTCTAGCTACAACTGAAACATAAAATAAGCACATTTATGGCAGATAAGCACGCAACAGTACGATCGTTTTATGAGTTTTGTGTGACGTGCATCAAGTATTCAAGCCTTCTTCTTTACTTTATCTTGACTCTTATTATTATTATGGTATCGTTGATCAGAACGCAACAAGAGTTAATTATTAAGTGTAAAGACTTGGAAAGAAGGGTCTGTAATGCCCCGCAACCGCACGGTGCATTACGCTGAGTCAGATTGAATGAGGCAATAGCTGGTTATATTTTGATCTATTGGATTTGGGAATAAGTATTGATTGAGTTGGTTTCATGTGCAGATCGTAAGCGAAGTTTGATGGAATCAGGTGTTCATTCAGAGCAGTATTAGGATAGTTGGATTGGAGCGATAATGCCATATTTCTAAGTCCGATCGATCGGATGATTTGGAGAGCACGACCTGCTCGCACGGTCATATCAATTGAGTAAATCGTTCTTTCCATCAGACCCCGGGTTCAAGGGATCGGTCGTATCGGCAAGGCAGGGTGCTTAACAGAATCAGACTTGGTGAGTGGGCTCTGTCCCTTCTCCTCTACTCCTTCATGCCTAATAATATGGAACATACATAAAGACTTGAACACTTGGACTGGAATTTGGAAATTACTACACTATGACGTACAAAGAGTGTACGTCGTTTGGTTGGATATGATTTGTGGCTTGAGTTAGTTTTCACGTTGGGCAGTTGGAGCTTGAGTAGGCAGTTGGAACTTGAGTGGGAACATCTTGGTTGGAACATTAGGCAATTTGGGCGGGCGAGAGAGCATGCATCTGTGTACGAGTATCAGTTGGGCTCTTTGTCATACAAAACGTGCAGTTGTGGTTCAAAACCGGACAACTGCATCGGTGAGGGCATTGTGCCACTATTGGGGGCATTGTGCCACGAGATTGTTCTGAGCGAGGGGTGTTGTACCAATTGGAATACTGTGTCGAGAAGCAGCATAGTGCCTATGGGGATAACTTGAGTTGGTGTCTTGGGCTATAAGTTGGAGAATGGTTATGGATAGTTGGTTGGATGAGTCTAGGATAGTTTGGTGGGGCGAGAATGTTCGATCCTCTCGTCATACCTACTTGGTGTCTGCATCGGTCACGGACAACCTGTTGTGCACAGGGTTTGGTTTTCTCGAACAGGATAGGCTCCGGAGCACCAGGACCGTTCGGCCATGGAAGAAACAATGGTAACGTGCCTTGGGAGCGGTACCGGTAGTTCGATACGACCAGGCGGACTAGCTACCCAGTCTAGATTGGGTAGAACTGCAGATGATCAGTCCTTTATGGCTTGGCCAGTGACTTCATATAGATAAGAGTTGGTTTGCTTTGCTTTGCTTTGGTTTGGTTTGTGCTTTTCGTGTAGACGGCGGCCACCTTGCCTCGGCAAGAGTGTACATATCGAAGATTTGATTATAAGGCTTGGATTGTGGCTTGGTTTGAGGATGGATATTGAGACTTGGATAATGGTTTGATAGGTTCTCGTATTGCTTGGGTTTGAGTGTGATAGTTTGTATGCTAGTTTCCTTTTGAGTTGGATATATATTTGCTTATTTATTGGCTTGAGTTGAATGCTTGCATGCTTAACTTGATTTACAGTTTTCCTTAACATGTCATACCTATGCCATGAAATGAATCTAGGATTCAAGTAAAAAGATCACCATCTAACTGTTTGCATTCACTATTCTACTTAGTGTCGGTTTAGACGAGCGGGTTACCCCGCTCACCAGTACGGCTGTGTACTGACCCACATTTGTGGGCATTATTTTAGGTACGCAGGTGTGTGGCACTGCTTGGATATATGGGACATAATGTATGAACGGTAACTACCTTTGTGGGCAAGAGAAAGAGCAAGAGTGTGGCATTCTCCTTTGTGGCATTCTTCCTTGTGGCATTTTTATTGGACCCTATCGAGAGCTTCGCTGCGTATACTCTGATGTGTGCTTGGCACACTATACTTGACTTTCGTTGCAACTTGGTCATTTCGATGATAACTTTGATGTTTGACAATATCGCCTTGTGCGAGCGCAACTCCAGGCTCGTACGACATCATATCCCGATGAGAACGATTGTCCTGCGGGAGCGCTGCAACATGGTGATTCATGTTCAGTGGGGACGGTTGAGCTTGCGGGAGATTGAGACATGACATATTGGTATCAAAGCGCCCGGTTCATTTCCTCGAACTTGGTCTTTCGTTTCATCACAAACTCTAAATAGCTTTCGCGTGTCGTTTAGCTCTTGGCTCTACTCGGTGTCGTATTGGATGTTTCATACAATAAGTCTACATATTGCTAGTTGTGGATGTATGTTGTTCTTCGTTGCGTTACTTTTATTAGTTTTTGGTAGATCTTTTAGCATTGTTGGGCGTTGTTGCATTCGTGCAGCAAGTTGTGTGGCGTTGTTGCATTTGTACAGCAAGTTAAGAAAGGTGTCATTGCGTTGGCTTGGCTTGTCGTTCAGGGAGTTTTTGGTTGCATCAGTGGATCAGTTGGTTGACAGACGAGATTGGTTATGTAGTATTTTGTGAGTAGAGGCATCGGATAAGAGTAGATCGTTGCATGAGTTGCTCGTGTAGCGAATGTGTTGGATGGAGTTTGATTTTTGGCTGGATATATCACATAGAGCATTGGCTGAGCAGCTTTGAGTTGGTTTGGGGATATCGGAATAGCATTGCACGAGTTGCTCGTACAGCAAATATAAGAAACAGTTGGGTATTGGGTTGGATTACTTGGAAGAGATCGTTGCACAAATTGCTTGTGTAGAAAAAATATCGGACGGTTTAAGAAATAGTTGAAAGTATTCAAAATAGAACATGGCACAAATCACATTAAGCGAGATTGATGGAAAGAGTTGGGTAGTTAAAGCATTGGCTAAGTTTTGTGTCAGACTTGAGTTAGGGATGGCAGGATCACGAATAATAGATAGTTATAATGGATCTTGGATCAGTGCTAAGAATTGTGATGCGAGTAGTGACTTGATTTAGAGTGGTATATGGTATATCACATAGTTAAGTGGCATTAAAATATTTTGGATAGGCATCAAGGGAAATTGTCTCAATGGATACGGGTAACAGAAATATAAGTTGGTTGGTGCACATCAGCTGAGTTAGAAAATAGAACATGGAGCAAACGAACGTTGAGTTGCGATCGACATGATCACCCCGGAATAGTCGGTTTGGAATAGACGTTCGTCGACACAGAGTAAGCGCTAGAGTGACTCTATTTTCAAGTGGTATATGGTGCAATAGAATTTGACTCAGGTATTCTTTGATACATTAGACTTGAGAAATCAAGAACAGACTTGTGCAAATGGAAGTATCGTTGGACTTGAGTGATGGACGAGAATGAAATCAGCAATGGAAAGAGTGTTTAGAATTTGAAGGATTGATGCGGACCAAGTATTGGAAATAGTTGAGATCGATCAGATGGAAAGCTGAATATCAGAGTTTGCTTGCACGATTTGGAAGTTCGGTAGAGCATTCATGGATACAAAGAGAGAGTTAAGCATGAGGAACAAGCAGTTGGGATATGCTTGAGCAAAGCGAATAGTGAATCGAAGGATAGCGAGCACGGACTATGAATTTTGGAAACACATTGGAGCTGTTGGTTGAGCAATGAAATACGATCTGGTTTGGAGGGACAATGTGATGGATTCGTACGGACTTGAAGGATTTTGGATATTGGCCCTCGAGAAGTTTGACTCATGGTTTAGCGGAAGTAAAATTTGGCGAAATGGTGCAATGATGGTAGACGGATTCTCAGAAAGAAATAAATATGCATGATGCAAGTCTAGTTGATATTAAGTCAGGTTGGAAGTTAACACTTGTGGTACTGAGACGGATTGAGGCAACAAGTAAAGGCAATATGGATTTAATATTTATGTTGAAACTGATGCACGAGTCATTAAGAGTGTGTAGACTAATCGAAACATAGAAAGAAATCATGACGGGCTAAGGAATGGAACGAGATCAAGGATTATGGTGGATGGACTTTTGAAGATAGCTAAATGAAATAGCAACGTTGGAGCAAATACTGTGCTGCTCGAGCAAGTTGGACGTGCACTGTAAAATATGTCATACAGATAAGAATTTGGAGCAAGTCTTTGGTTTCAGAAATTGTTGCAAGTGGTAGTGCGATAAGTGGAACATGGCAGTTCATAAAATTTGATGGATTCAGGACAGAACGGTAGAATAATGGAAGACGGTTTCAATAAGAGCAGTTCTTAATTTGTGGGTTGGATAGATAGTAAGACTCTAGATGGTTAAGCGATGTTTGGTTGACAGATCGTCAGAGGTAGTGCATGAAGTGCTCGGATTTGGAAGTTTGTTCGGATGGAATGGTTGGATTATGGCTCAGATTTGCAGATGAGATATAACATGGTTCGTAGTAACTGTCCATCATGATGACTTATAATTATCAAGCGTAGCTTCGGGACAACTGACCCTAGCGACTTGACCGCCAAATTAAAGATGAATATTATAGACCCATAGAACGACCCTTACGGCGATGCATTTGGGAATGCGTCGATGACGGATATGAGTAGTGCGTGTTAGAGATTGGCCTTAGTGACTGAGTGTTGGATTTGAGAGATCCTTGGGATAGCCGTCAGCTGAAGATGCAGCCGGAAGATCAAAGCGGTGATGGAAATAGCCTAAGTCAACTGATGAGATTCGTAGTCACAGATTTTTGAAGATAGCATCGTCTCTTACTCGTCGTGCCCCGGAAGGCAATAGCATTCATATGAATTAACGACTGTGAAACTAGCTTATGAAGTTAAAGCAACGGCTCGTTCAGATTAAATCATTGCAATAATGGAAGGGACAGATGTGCCTCAGATCTATAAGATACATCAGAACTTGGTCTGGGATACGTGCTCATACAGAAGGCGAAGGTGATATCCTATGCTTTGAGGCAGTGGAAGCAGCGTGAAGAACTATTTCATGCGTGACCTAGAAATTATGGCGAGTATGTCCACGTTGAAATCTGGCGACACTACCCCTATGGCGTGGTGACAAAATCTTCGTGGATCACATGAACCTCAATATAGATATTCACCCAGTGAGGTATTGAGATTGAGGAAGAGGTGTTGGGCTGAGCTGATCTAAGTACATAGTTTGATATTTGGGTAAGTCGCCTAACTGGGGTAGTAGCAGTTGTGATGATCATTCAGAACAAGAGATGATATTTGGAGACGGTGCTTGCAGAAGATTATGTGATTGGAGTCATGCAAGTGTTTGGTTAGTTGAGTTTGGACAGTGCTAGTGTGGATTCAGAAATAGTTGGATGGATTGGGTTAGAATACGAACTGATTGAGTCAGGTGGGAAGGTCGTCGATGGGAAATCATCATACTTGAGGATAGTGCTTGTACGAATATGTTGGAATGTACGTCAGGATTGGTTCAATTGGGAGTAAAGCGAATGAATGCTTCGGACACAAAGATACCCTTGTAACTTGTCCAAATTCGCTATCGCTAAGCTCGGCTGAAATACATGTATTTCATGGACGCCTTAAATATGTGTATGATCCAAAACTAAGCGATATAAGGAATTCGTATTGAGCTGCAAGGAGGATATGGGAATATAAAATTTGTGCGAGCGTTCAGCGCGAGCGAGATGCTGAGTCTGGATCAAGAGAATGTGAGTTACGTGGAGCATAATTATGAATTGGGCAAGCAGCATGTGACAAGTAATGGATACTAGTATGGTTCGAGGACGAACCTGATTCTAAGTAGTATATTATGTAACGCCCTGCAATCGTACGGTGCATTACGCTGAGTCGGATTGAACGAGGCAATAGCTGGTTATATTTTGATTTGTTGGATTTGGAAACAAGTATTGATTGAGTTGGTTTTATGTGCAGATCGCAAGCGAAGTTCGATGGAATCAGGTATTCGTTCAGAGCAGTACTGGGATAGATGGATTGGAGCGATAATGTCGTCTTCCTTAGTCCGATCGGTCGGATGATTTGGAGAGCACGACATGCTCGCACGGTCATACCAATTGAGTATATCGTGCTTTGCATCGGACCCCGGGTTCAAGGGATCGGCCGTATTGGCAAGGCATGGTGCTTAACAAAATCAGACTTGGTGAGTGGGCTCTATACCTTCTTCTCTACTCCTTCATGCCTAATAATATGGAACACACGTAAATGCTTGAACACTTGGACTGGAATTTGGAAATTACTACACTATGGTGTGCATAGAGTCTACTTCGTTTGGTTGGATATAATTTGTGGCTTGAGTTAGTTTTTGCGTTGGACAGTTGGAGCTTGAGTAGGAAGTTGGAGCTTGAGTGGGAACATCTTGGTTGGAACATTAGGCAATTCGGGCGGGTGAGCGAGCATGCATCCGTGCACGAGTATCAGTTGGGCGTTTTGTCATGCAAAGCGTGCAGTTGTGGTTCAAAATCGGACAACTGCATCGGTGAGAGCATTATGCCACTGTTGGGGTCATTATACCAAGGGATTATACTGAGCGAGGGGTATTGCACCAATTGGAACACTGTGTCGAGAAGCGGCATAGTGCCTATGGGGATAACTTGAGTTGGTGCCTTGGGCTATAAGTTGGAGAATGTTTATGGATAGTTGGTTGGATGAGTCTAGGATCGTTTGGTAGGGCGAGAATGTTCGATCCTCTCATCATACCTACTTGGTGTCTGCATCGGTCACGGACAACCTGTTGCGCACATGGTTTAATTTTCTCGAACGAGATAGGCTCCGGAGCACCGGGACCGTTCGGCTATGGAGGAAACAATGGTAACATGCTTGGGCGTGGTGCTGGCAGTTTGATACGACCAGGCGGGCTAGCTACCCAGTCTGGATCGGGAAGAACTGCAGATGATCAGTCCTTTATGGCTTGGCCAGTGACTTCATATAGATAAGAGTTGGTTTGGTTTGGTTTGCTTTGCTTTGGTTTGGTTTGGTTTGTGCTTTTCGTCTAGGCGGCGGCCACCTTACCTCGGCAAGAGTGTGCATATCGAAGATTGGATTATAAGGCTTGGATTGTGGCTTGGTTTGAGGATGGATATTAAGGCTTGGATAATGGTTCAATAGGATCTCATGTTGCTCGGGTTTGAGTAGGACGGTTTGCATGCTAGTTTCCTTTTGAGTTGGATATATATTTGCTTGTTTATTGGCTTGAGTTGAATGCTTGCATGCTTAACTTGCTTTACAGTTTTCCTTAACATGTCATACATATGCCATGAAATAAATCTATGATTCAAGTAGAAAGATCACCATATAACTGTTTGCATTCACTATTCTACTTATTGTCGGTTTAGACGAGTGGGTTACCCTGCTCACTAGTATGGCTGTGTAATGACCCATGTTTGTGGAAATTATTTCAGGTACGCAGGTGTAGTGGCGCTGCTTGGATATACGGGACATAATGTATGAACGATAATTACCTTTGTGGGCAAGAGAAAGAGCAAGAGTGTGGTGTCACGACCTGCACCCGGTTATTCGGGCACGAGTACGTGGTTACGCCCAGCCTACACCGTAGAATCGATGGTAGAATACTGTCTGGGTCATTTCTAACTATCTGACATCTCAACAATATAATATGGTACCTGTCAATCATCTCAACTCCAAACGGAAGAGTAATATGGTATATCACAAGAATATCTAATCTCAATCACAAAACAAACTAAGGAAGGATAATGCACGAATGTAATAGCGAAGGAAAGAATAAGATACAATCCACAATATAAAATCATAGTACAACTGTGAATCTCAACAAAAGAATAGTCTAATACAAAAATACTAAACAAAATAATCTAGATCTCCTCGGTCACTGGTACTATGTCCTCGTGCTCTAGGGGAGTATCCTCTAAAGTCTCACCCTCCCGAGGGCCGTAATGCGTGGGACACAGCTCCTCGAGCCAATCATCTGAAAAATATATCCAGTCAGGATTGAAGCGAAGTACATACATCTGAAAGCAGTTTCAAATACATAATTGAGCATATATAACGAGCAATAGAAAAGGATACAAGATGCACAAGTAGTAAGAATGTACAATACAGGGAGAACATGCAATAAGCACAATAAGAATCGAAAAGTAAATACAGAAAATAAACTGTAAGTAGAAAACAAGAATACTAGCTACGTGATTTAGAGTGCAAGTTTGTTATGTGGTCGGCTTAGGTTGCACATGAGGTATAAAGGTAACTCTATTATACGTGAGGTATATAATTGACATGCACAAGAGATCAATAGGGCTTTGATCATATAACCAACTTCTACTCCCCCTCCCCAACCAATACTCATGGATTCAATCACGGTACATTACGTACATGAACACGATATAGTCACACTAGCACACGAAATAGTTAAAGCATAAGAAGCACATAAAATTCCATACTCGGTACACACGATGAAATACATGTGAATGAGTACCCGCTGAATACGGTAGGAGATAACACCTCCTAACGGAATCCATATAGTACCAGACCATATAGTCACCGTGTCGGGATCAATGTATACAGTTCTAGAACATGCATATATATACAATATTATGAATTGAAAACAATCATAGAAATTTACTCGTCTGAAGTCCTAAGCAAGGTATGTCTCTCGATGCCCAAACTGGTATCTCACAACCTATATATGGTATGTTGCATCAATGCAAGGTTCAATAACAAAAATAAGTGAAGTTGATGCAATTCTAGGTCGATACGCCATTTCTAAGTCAAACCAATGAATTCTAGGTTGCAAGAGTCAAATGCTAAGTCACTAAGTCGATATACTATAAAATAATGCTATGCTAGCTAAGCTAACACACAATAATGCATTCAAAGAACCGTATCCTAAGATACGCAAGTTTTGAATATGAAAATAGTATTTTATATATGTATACAAGTCAAACATTATAATACTAGATAAAACCAATTGAAATAGGATACCTTGGCCTTGCAATAATGTGTATCGCACCTAACTTGATACCCAACTCAATACCTTGGGTATCGCCCAATACCTTGGTGATACCTTGGTATCTCAAGGTAACCCAACTAAACATAATAGTTAAAACATATATGAATATATAAATACATCAAACTAATCTGCTAACTATAACAATATATATACTAGTACTTAAAATAGCTATCAATGTAATACCTACCTACTAGCTATATATACACATAGATAACCTATCTAACAGATATTGAAAGTATATATAATCATCTTCCTAATACACTGTCTAATTAAAATAACCACTTGATTTCATGAATAAGTATAGGTGTATATATATACAAGACCTACTAATTACTAACCATAACCCAAAAATCAACTAACAAACCCAAAAACCCAACTAACACTAAACTGGATACCTACTGATACAGAGACTAGTGTTGCTGTCACTGTTGGTTTTTCTTCACTGTGCAGATGCTGCACTCCCTCATGCTGGCTGCTACTTCCTGGTAGGGTTTTAATACCCGGTTTGCAGTTGGTGCACCGACGTTCAGTGCACTAGTAAACAAGCTGCACACCACAGTGTGGCCCCGATCGCTGGCTATTGTATCACTTCATAAGTTCTGCTGATGTCTCACTTCACAAGTTATGTTGTATCACTTTACAAGTTAAGTTCTGCTCTATCACTTCATAAGTTCTATTGTATCACTTCATAAGTTCTATTGAATCACTTCATAAGTTCTGCTGCTGTATCACTTCACAAGTTCTGCACAGTGAATACTCGAACTGTCCGACACGGTTGTGCTCCCTGCTGCAGTGTGCAATTAACACTGTCCGATGTTGCAGAGCTCACTAGCTCACACACAACACAATGCACAGACACCAAACACTACACACAACTCTAAAACAACACCTACACACTTATGCATACAAACACACACACATACACACACACACACACACACACACATATATATATATATATATATATATATATATATATATATATCCCAAATAGATAACTAGCTACACCTCTATATATAAATACAACTCAACACATAACTACACATATATATATATAAGTACCCATATAAATACATATAGACATAATCAATAGTACACATATACATACAAACATATATATAGACATATACACATATAGTTATATGTATCTAGGTACCCTATTACAAACACATATAGACATACATATATACATAACCCAAAATACACTATTATATACTCTATATAATACATAGATAGCTTACACATATATAAATACACATGCACGTATAGTAAAATGAGCCAAACAACAAACACATGGAGCGCATCGCACTCGTATCACACTTTCTCTATGATACGCTTGCGATACGGCTCCAACACACAACCAAATGCATCCCGGAGGACACGAACAAGTCTAATACATAAATTATGAACAATATATATAGTAATTAGAGTGTCTACGTGTCCGTATCATAATGTGATATGCACAAGGCCCCCCAAATCAACCTGTTTTGTCAAATTGACGAGATACGGCCTACACGTATCCAATTATGGATACGACACTAGTCAAAAATAAGCAATCAAATGTCAATTAGATCTATTAGACCCAATGGCAAGCATTACATGTGCCAATATCAGAATTTCTCCAAAATTGGTACCAAATTAGTCATAACTTCCACCGTAGGTCTCCGATGAACCTAAAACTAGTTGCTATGGGTAGCCTATGCATGTGGGTTAGTTTCTCATGGTTAAATCTCAGATCTAGAGTCCATTTGAAGGAAAAAAACTGAATTGTACCTATTGGGAGATGGATTCCCAATAATAAGTCCCCAATTGCCAAGTAGCTCCTCTCCTTATAGATCTTAGCCTCCTCCTCCTTGTTCCTTGCTTTCTTTTTGTAGATACTTGGTGTACAAGTCTCAATGAAGATTTTGGGAAGAGATTGGGGAAGAGTTAGTGGAGAAATGATTAGGGAATAGAGGAAATTTGGAAGAGGGAAAGTTGTAGATCTAGAATTTGGAAATTGGTGAAATAAAATGCTTTCTCTCTCCTATAGCTAAAGGTCGGCCATGTAAACCCCTCCTTGTAATGTGAAAAGTTACAAATACCCCTTAGGGCCTCTCGAGAAGAAGTTAATTAGGGAGGGAAGGTTCTAGTCTAATGGTTTCCCTAATTAATTAAGCCTCCTAATCCATGGGCCTAATTCATAGGCTCAAATTAAACTCAACTAACAGTTAGTTCATGCATTCTAAATAATTGGGTTTGGTCCACTACACAAGTCTAAATTAATTCTGCAACTAGCAACAAATAATAATATAATAAATAAATAAATTAAACAATGCACAAATATTAATTATAACTAATCCTAAAATAATTATACCCATTGAAATTTACCAAACTACCCTTGGATGAAAATGTGAGGGTGACAAACCTACCCACCTTAGAAAAATTTCGTCCTCAAAATTAAAGAAGAAACTATCGACTAAAATAAATAATACAATGCAAGAAGGAATTATACCTCACGGCTCGAACATATATTGATATCGCTCGCGCATCTCGGTCTCTCGCTCCCAGGTACTTTCTCCTGGCGAGTGATGCCTCCACGCGACGCGCACCAAAGGAGTTGGCTGATCCTCAACACCTTCTTTCTCCGATCCAGAATCTCTACGGGCTGCTCTGGATAGCTGAGAGTAGAGCCTATCTCTATCTCCGAATGATCCAACACATGACTGGGATCTGCCACGTACCGTCTCAACTGTGACACGTAAAATACGTTGTGCACTCCCTCTAATACAGGTGGTAAGTCTAGTGTGTAAGCGACTGCACCGACCCTCTTAAGAATACTAAAAGGGCCGATGAATCGTGGACTAAGCTTGCCGCCTCCACCGAAATGAATCGTGCTACGTGTCGGAGAAATTCTCAAGAAAACCAGACCGCCAACTTAGCATGAAACACAACCTTAGCATCTAACAAACAACAATCAAACACAAGCAAGATAAAACTAAAGCTATACCTCAAACTTCAAAGATCTCCTGTGGCTATCGGCCCAATGTCGCTGTCTGTCCTGCGCCACTCGAAGTCTGTCCCTGATGAGCTTCACCTTCTCTGCTGCATCCACTACCATCTCTGGTCCTAATAAAGCTCTGTGTCCAGCATCATCCCAGGACAACGGAGTATGGCATCTCCATCCATACAATGCCTTGAATGGTAACATCTCAATGCTGGCTTGGTAGCTGTTGTTGTATAAAAACTCTACCAAGTAAAGGTGATCTTCCCAAGAACCTCCAAGATGCAAAACACAGGTGCGTAGCATATCCTCGAGAGTCTGAATAGTCCTCTCCGACTGTCCGTCTGTTTGAGGGTGATAAGCGGTACTGAACTTGAGCTGATTGCCCAAGCTAGCCTACAAAATCCTCCAGAAATGGGACGTGAAGCGACTATCCTGATCCGAGACAATGCTCACTGGAATACCGTATAATCTGACAATCTGGCGCACATACATATCCGCAATCTTCTCCATAGATGTACTTACTTTAAATGGCAGAAAGTAGGCTAATTTAGTCAACCTGTCCACGATGACCCAAATCGCATCTTTGCCTCCTGGAGAACACGGAAGTCTCGATACAAAATCCATGGTCACATGTTCCTATTTCCACTCCGAAATGGGCAAAGGCTGAAGCAATCCTCCTGGTCTCTGTCTCTCCGCCTTGACCTGCTGGCAAACTAAGCATCTGGACACGAAGCTAGCTACCTCCCGCTTTATACCATACCACCATACATGCCTCATGTCTCTATATATTTTGATGGCACCGGGATGCATAGAGTATTGGGAATGATGCGCCTCCTACAGAATCTCCTTATGCAATGCTCCTCTCGGTACACACAACCTGGTACCGTGTCATAATAATCCATCATCTGCGACGATAAAGTCCTCTGCCAGCCCGACCTGAACCTGTGCTCTGATACTACTCAGAGACTCATCATCATACTGTCCGACTCTGACTCGGTCTATCAGCTCCGACTGAACCTGAAGTCCCCAGATCTGTGCTACGACTCTCGAAACTAGTACCTTAATGCCCAAACTGTCAAGATCTGCCAATAAATATGTCTCTAGTCAAGCACATAGCCACGGGATACCTGCTCAAGTCATCTGCGACTACGTTGGCCTTCCCTGGATGGTGCTGCAAAGATATGTCAAAGTCTTTTATCAGCTCCAACCATCATCGCTGCCTCATGTCATACTTTAAGCTCTTATGGTCTGTGAAGATCTCTACTCTCTCTCCATATAGATAGTATTTCCATAATTTGAGAGCAAAGATAACCGCTGCCAACTCCAAATTATGGGTAGGGTAGTTCTTCTCATGCGGACGTAATTGCCTGGAAGCATAGGCAATTACCTTCCCGTGCTACTATAATACACAACCCAAACCCTTTCCTAATGCATCACTATAAATGGAAAATCCTCCTGCTCCTGATGATAGTGTCAAGTTGGGAGCTATAGTCAATCTCCTCTTTATCTCCTCAAATATTGACTGACAATCCTCAGTCCAGACGAATTCTACGTCCTTCCCGGTCAGCTTAGTCATCGGCTCTGCTAGTCTGGAAAAGTCCTGAACAAACCTCATGTAGTAGATCCAAGGAAGCTCCTGATCTCTGCTACTGAACTCGGGGTAGACCACGATTCAACTACTGAGATCTTCTTCGGGTCCACCGAGATTCTATCTCCTGTAATGACATGCCCAAGGAATTCAACCTTATCAAGAAAGAATTCGTACTTCGATAGCTTGCCATACAGCTTCTCCTTCCTTAGTGTCTCTAGAACAATCCTCAAGTACTGCTCATGCTCCTCTGGAGTCTTCGAATATATTAAAATATCATCTATGAAGACTATAACAAACTGGTCCAGGTACTGATCAAATACTTTGTTCATCAGGTTCATGAATGCCGGGGCATTGGTCAACCCAAACGGCAATACCAAGAACTCTAACTACCCATAACGAGTCATGAAAGCTGTCTTCGGGATGTCTTTCCTCTTCACTTTCACCTGGTGATATCCTGACCTCAAGTCTATCTTGGAGAATACTTTCGCTCCGCTCAACTGGTCAAACAAGTCATCAATCCGTGACAACAGATATTTGTTCTTGATGGTGAGGTTATTAAGTGCCCTGTAGTCGATACACATACATACCGACCCATCCTTCTTTGGTACAAAAAGTACCGGAGTACCCCATGGTGATAAACTGGAATGGATAAAGCCTTTGTCTTGCAACTCATCCACCTGCTTCTTCAACTCTGCCAGTTCGTTGTTGTTTACTCTATAGACGTACTGAGAGATCGGCTCTGCGCCTAGAACTAAATCTATGGAGAAATCCACATCTATGTCTGGCGGCAACTCCGATAACTCCTCTGGAAAGATATCCAAGAACTCTGCAATCAATGGATGTGGCGGCTCCTGCTCTTCTACCAAAGCTCTACAGAAATCACGCTCGCTCTGCTCTGCTCCTTGGACGAACTCGAACTCCGGCTCTCCTGGCATCTAAAATAAAACTTTGCCTTCACGACAATCGATACTAGCGTGATGTCTACTCAACCAATCCATCCCGAGTACTACATCGTAACTCGGAAGTGGCATTATAAGTAAACATATGCTCAGCTCACGGCCTCCCAAATAAACTCTCTGGTTCTTGCAAACATCACTGACCAGGATGATGCCACCCCCGGTTGTGATCTTACAAGTCCTCACAAACGGTTCAGACTCAAGACGATGTCTCAGAGCAAAAGATACAGATACAAAACTATGAGAAGCACCGGAATCAAATAAGGCATGAGCTGGAAAAGAATCTAGTAAGACTGAACCTGCTATAACGTCTCCGACTAGCTCTGCCTCCTCCACGGTCAGGGCAAAAGCTTGCCCCCGCTATGCACCTCTCTGCTGGTGTTGGTGCTGGTGCTGCACGAACCTCTGCTGTTGGGGCTGCAAATGAGGTCCTTTCTGTTGGTGTTGGTGCTGGTGCTGCACGAACCTCTGCTGTTGGGGCTGCAAAGGAGGTCCTTTCTGCTATTCCGCCGGGTATCTTGCGGGTATCCTCTGAATTGGGGCTACATCCTGAGCTGTACGAGCTAATGTCTTGGGACAATCCCTCAGCTGGTGGTCTGATGAACCACAAAATAAACACTGACCAAGCCTCTTCCTGCAAATATCCCATCCATGCCCTTCCTTCTTACAGAAGGGGCAAGCACGAGCTGGCTGGGCTGGCCTATGCATCTGGTACGTCTGTTGTACGGGTGCTCTGATAGGTGCATGGAACTACTGCATCTTCGGCTGGAAATAGGGCTTCTTGGCTGGACCTGTGCTGCTGCTGCCACCAAAAATATCTTGGTCCCTCTTGGGCCTCCAACTCAGGTCTCTCTCGACCTTGCGGGCCTCCCTCAAGATATATGTGTACGTCTCATGGCTCGAAGAAATGAGAGCCTTTGCTTCCTAATTCAGACCCTCTCTGAATCTACTCGCCCGGTTCTCAAGATCCCTCACCATGTAGTCTGCATATCTGCTCAACCTGCCGAACTCCGCGATATACTCCTCTACCGACATGTTCCCTTGGTGAATGTTCTGGAACTGTCTCTCCAAATCAAGTCTCTCGGTGGGCGGGAAAAACTTTCTTCTGAACAAGTCCCTGAACTCACCACATGTCAATCCTGGATCAACAATCTGTGGCTCATTCCGGAACCAATTACTGGTGATGTCCATCATCTACAGTCCCGCTGCCTCCATCATCAGGTCCTCTGCAAGGCGGGATAAGCCTATGACGCGCTCCATGCTCTCCAACCAGTCATATGCATATATAATGCCCTTTGTCCCCTTGAAAGGCCGATGATCCAACTTCTTGAAGTCCTGTATGGTACCGGGCCTGGGTTGTACCTCTCGTGGCTGTGGTGGCGCTGTCCTTTCTACTGCGATAATGGCTACCTGGTGAGCATTCTCAATGCCCTATCTCATCACCTCAGTCTGCCGGTGCTGTGCCTCAGCCTGGGCCCTCTGGGCCTTCATCATCTACTGGAAAGTACGAACAACTGTATAGCATCAGCTGGTACTAGTGGTGGTGGTGGAAGTCCCTCGGAAACAACTAGAGCTACCCTCCGATCTAGGGGAGGAGCACCCCCAAAGACGGATGCTGAGACTCCCACCTGAACCGGTGAGGCGACCCTCTCAACTGGAGAAGAAGCAGCAGTAGCTGCTACCCTCTCCGCGGCTGGCCGGGAAGTATTTGAGGAAGCTGCCACTGCTCCCGAGCAGTAGAATCTAATATTCAGAGGCATCCTGAAGACAGATTGAAGTACAGAATCAATATTGAATATAATGTGATATCATCAAAGAAGGATAGAACTTTATTCAAAATGAAAGACAATATTCAATAGATAAGGATTTATAAAACAGATATTAGAATTTTTCTAGTTGTGATTGAGTAAACTCTCAGCCTATATCCTTTAACCTAAAGCAGGCTCGTAGCAGTACTCTAGACGAGCACAACTACGAAATCGTACTAATTGCAAATCTAGACCTGCATGGGCCACCACTAAAAATGTGTCATGACCCACACCCGGTTATTCAGGCACGAGTACGTGGTTACGTCCAGCCTACACCGCAGAATCGGTGGTAGAACGTTGTCTAGGTTATTTCTAACTATCTAATATCTCAATAATATAATATGGTACATGTCAATTATCTCAACTCCAAACGGAGGAGCAATATGGTATCTCATAAGAATATCTAATCTCAATCACAAAATAAACTAAGGAAGGATAATGCACGAATGTAATAGCGAAGGAAAGAATAAGATACAATCCACAATATAAAATAATAGTACAACTGTGAATCTCAACAAAAGAATAGTCTAATACAAAAATACCAAACAAAATAATCTAGACCTCCTCGGTCACTGGTACTATGTCCTCGTGCTCTAGGGTAGTATCCTCTAAAGTCTCACCCTCCTGAGGGCCATAATACGTGGGACACAGCTCCACTAGCCAATCATCTGAAAAATATATCCAGTCAGGATTGGAGCGAAGTACATACCTCTGAAAGCAGTTTCAAATACATAATCGAGCATATATAACGAGCAATAGAAAAGGATACAAGATGCACAAGTAGTAAGAATGTATAATACAGGGAGAACAGGCAATAAGCACAATAAGAACGAGAAAGTAAATACGGGAAATTAACTGTAAGTAGAAAACAAGAATACTAGCTTCGTGATTTAGAGTACAAGTTCGTTATGTGATGAACTTATGTTGTACATTATGTCACGCCCCAGTCCCAAAATATCGTGGGACCGGATGCGTGATAATGGCCAGCAGTACGCACCGATGGACATACCCAATTTAATGGATCCATCGGGGCATACTTAAGCTGTAATATAACAAGTCTACGACAACATGGTACAACTAATCTCATCCACACAAGATATAAAATATGATCCACAGAATAAATAAGGAATGTAAATCATCATCTAGTCTCACAAAGTACTTCGGGGAACATCCCGATAAATATCTAGTACAATGGTTCAACAGACCAGAATATAAAAGACTGAAATAAATAATGAAAACTGAGCATAAACATGGATGCTCAAGAGAAGTCTTCAGCTAAGACCTCGTCCTCAGATGGTGGTACAGCTCCTGGATCAGCTCCTGCTCCGGTCCCGTAAATCTCGGGATAAACCTCGTCTGCAAAATCTGGGGACAAAATCCGGATCCAGGTCCTCAGGGGACATAGCAAGGTACAAGAAAGCTCATGCCAAAATGAGTAAATAAACAGTGCAGCAATAAATAACTAAATGAAACAATGGGGTAAATATGTAACCATCTAAGTGAAATGCAAGTGAGAGCAACACTAAAACTCAGGCTGAGCCACTACAAGCTCTGTGTCGGGGAGCCGGTAGCGGTAATAACCGGTAGTGGGTCTAGCTCTGCTACGAGAGTCTACGACCTCTCAATAATAGAAGATATAGATAGATACAGCCTGTAGCCTGTGTGTCTCTTCCCACCCAATGTAACCACGCATGTCAAGACCATAACGTCTCATGCCCATGTCAAGCGCGATCATAGCTAATGCAACAAGTCATAACGTATCTAAGAATATAATGTCAATGTCCTGTATCCTATACAGAATTACCACGAATATCTCAGGAAAATCCTGTCTCATGAATAGTGTCAAGTGTCCTGGGCCATAGGGTACTTGATAAGACAAGTACGAGAATATATAGTGTCACGAATGTCCATTTCTAGATGACCGTACCCAACACCGCGTACAGTGTTGGCACCCGACTAATAATCGGACGCTAAGTACGTCACACGGTCCTAGGTTGAGCATGTACAGTAATATATATAAAGCAAGGAAAATAGATAACTAAGCTGCAGAGTTTGGCAAGGTACACTTGCCTGATGTCCGAATACCAACAACTGTCCCTGTATCGGTGGATCCGGTAGGTACTACTCCAAAAGCTGTAATAAACATCACCACTAGTCTCAGAAGATGTCAAATAGCTAGAAATGCCTGTCCTTACGTCCAATTTGGACACAGGGGGCAAAAAGGTTATTTTCGGATTAAAGCGGGGTCCACATGTGGGCCACTTTGCACCGAAAAGCGCGTCAGGGTCCAAGGTCTCCAAATTCTGCAAACTCAGTGTCTACAAGTCAGGAACGATGATACGAACCCAACGAAACTTCCAGAATTGGATTCCGATGAGCCGATCTCAAAATCACCCGTCAAGTGGAGCCTGTAGGGCCCACGATACGTGATTTTGTCAACGTTCTCGGAATCGGACCAAACTTGGGTCACAGGACCAGCTTATTGCTATGAGTCTGATGGCGCAAGTTTCGTCTCGATCCGACGTGTGTACACAAAGTTACAGCGTATTCCAGAAAGAACGGATACGGAGTGTCGTCGGCGGATACGCGTTGATTCCGGGGTGCACGCACCTCCGAATCGACTTCTGCGAAATCCTATACGACCGTATCAACGTCGCGCACGGTTCGGTAAAAACCGCGTACGACCAAGTCGTCCCGATTGGCGGGGCGGACTCAGTTCCGGGGTGAAACAGGGCGTTATTTTTCCTATTTTGGATCGCGGTGTACGATCACTACAGGACGCGATGCGCCGAGCAAGTTGCACGGGCACCGAGAGGGTTACACAGTCTACGTATAGCAACTGACAGAAATGAAATCGGAGTTGCGATGAGGGAGAAATCGGTACCTGACAGGGCTCCGTGAATCTGAATTTCACGTGTCCGAAAGCCAATCTGTGTCCTGGTCGTGTCCTCGCACGCTGCTGGCGTCCGATTCTTCCTCACTCGTGTCCGCTGGATCTCGGAGTCGAGTCCCAGGTTCTGTCTTCGGTCAGCGGAGCGACGCTTGGGAGGCGTCGGGGTCGGGTCGACAAGGGGGTGCTCGGGGTATCGACGCCGCTCGGGGCGACAGCGGGGCCGGAGGGGGACTGCTGGGCGACGTCGCTCGGGGCGACAGCGGGGCCGGAGGGGGACTGCTGGGCGACGTCGCTCGGGGCGACAACGGGGCCGGAGGGGCGTCGTCGAAGGGTCGAGGGGCTGCTCGTCCGGTGGGGAGCACAGCGAGGGTCGGGGGCTGCTCGTCCGGTGGGGAGCACAGCGAGGGTCGGGGTCGATGAAGTCGGCTGGCTTGGGGGCGACGGAGTATCTAGGGTTTCGGCACGAGCGGCGGCTAGGGCTTGGCACGAACGCCGAGGGGGTGGATTTATAGGCCTTGCACAGTAAAATCCGGCGGCTAGGGTTTGCCCTGCGGGTTTCGGGTTGGTTCGGGTTCGTTTGGGTTCGGTTCACAATTCTACAGCTTTTGGTCCTCGATTCGTTGCTCCGGTGTCCAATAAATTCACCGAAAAATACCATGCGTCCGGTTCTCCATTATACACAATAATTTTTTTACTTCTAGAATATTTTAACACCCTTTGGCCACACTTATAAATTCTTTAAATCACACTCATCTTGGTTTTAATTTCCAGAAAATTCCAAAAACGAAATAACTTATTTTAAAATTATTCTCAAAATTTAGGGTGTTTACAATCTTCCCTCCTTAAAAGGATTGCGTCCTTGCAATCAAAGATCAAGCTACTCAAGAAAGAGTTATGGAAATACAAGGTGGCCTAGTTTATAACTGCCTCCTCGAACAAGTGGGGGTATCGCTGGCGCATACTATCTTCTCGTTCCCAAGTCGATTCGCCAGGAGAATGGTGTTTCCATGCTACACGAACCAGTCTGATCGTCTGTCCCCGTAATGTCTTCTCACTGACGTCGAGTATGCCAACTGGTTGTTCTTCATATCTCAAGCTTGGGCCTACTGCGATCTCTGAATGATCGACTACGTGACTTGGGTCGGTCACGTACCTTCGCAGCTGTGAGACGTGGAATACGTCATGCACTCCTTCTAAGGATGGAGGTAATGCAAGACGATAAGCCACCTTACCGACGCGCTCTAGAATGTCAAATGGCCCGATATACCTTGGGCTCAGCTTGCCTCTGCTCCCGAATCTGATAGTACCACGAGTGGGCGAAATCCTCAAGAATACGTGATCTCCTTCTTTGAACTCTAGGGGACGTCTATGCGTATCGGCCCAGTGCTTCTGTCTGTCCTAAGCTGCTCGTAGGTGATTCTGAATCTGCTTCACCTTCTCCACTGTTTGTGTGACCAATTCTGGACCCAGTAGTTGACGTTCACCAACGTCACTCTAACATATAGGTGACCTGCACTTCCTTCCGTATAAAGCTTCAAATGGTGCCATCTGGATGCTGGCCTGATAACTGTTATTATAGGAGAACTCTACTAAGTGCAAATGATCTTCCCAAGATCCTCCAAAGTCTAGCATACATGATCTCAACATGTCCTCCAATATCTGAATGGTGCACTCCGATTGGCCATCTGTCTGCGGGTGGTAAGCCGTGCTGAATTTGAGTCTGGTGCCCAGACTCTCTTGCATGCTTCTCCAGAAATGAGATATAAATCTCGAATCTCGATCCGATATAATACTAACAGGCACTCCATGTAATTTGAAAATTTGTCGCATATACATGTCGGCTAGTACCTCTGTGGACTGTCCAACTCTAAATGGCAAGAAGTGTGCCGATTTAGTGAGTCTATCCACAATAACCCATACTGCATCTCTTCCGCTGGGGCTCCTCGGAAATCCGGTGACAAAATCCATCGTGATATGCTCCCACTTCCATTCTGGTATAGGAAGCGGCTGTAACATACCTGCAGTCCTCTGATGCTCTGCCTTCACTTGCTGGCAGACTAAGCATTTGGCCACAAATCTTGCGATCTCTCTCTTCATTCCATGCCACCAGTAATACTGTCTCAAGTCTCGATACATCTTGGCTCCTCCTGGGTGAACAGAGTACATAGAGCTATGTGCTTCAGTCATTAACTCCTGTCTCAATTCTCCATTTGGAACATACAGGCGATTTCCAAACCTCAATGTCCCGTCTTCGTGAATGCGAAGTCCTGTCTGTATGCCGGCTTCTGTCCTTTCTTTGAGTCTTCGGAATCTAGCATCGGTGGGCAATGCTTCCTTAATCTTCTCTACGAGTGATGACTGAATCTCAAGGTTAGCCATCAAGCCTTCCTGTCCTGGTAAAACAACCTCTATCTGAAGCTCATGTAGATCTCTCAATAACTCTGGCTGCATCGTCAAGAAATAAGCCGTAGGCTTCCTGCTGAGTGCGTCTGCAACAACATTCGCCTTTCCCGGATGATACTGCAGATCTATGTCAAAATCTACCATCAATTCAAGCCAGCGTCTCTGCCTCATGTTAAGCTCCTTCTGAGTATACACATACTTCAGGCTCTTGTGATCAGTAAAGATTTCTACCCTCTCTCCATAAAGATAGTGCCTCCATATCTTCAATGCAAATATAACTGCTGCTAGCTCCAGATCATGTGTCGGGTAGTTCTTCTCGTGGACCTTCAACTGTCTTGACGCATAAGCAATGACTTTGCCATGTTGCATCAAGACACACCCTAGTCCACTGCCTGATGCATCACTGTAAACAACAAAACCTCCTGACCCTGAAGGAAGAGTCAAGACAGGTACTGTTATTAATCTTCTCTTCAATTCTTCAAAAGCCTTCTGGCAGTCCTCTGTCCATATAAACTCCTGGTCCTTGCGTGTCAGCTTCGTCATCGGTTCTGCAATCCTCGAGAAATTCTCTACAAACCTTCGGTAATATCCCGCAAGTCCGAGAAAACTTCTCACCTCTGCGACTGATGTGGGTGTAGGCCAAGTCTCTATTGCCGCAACTTTCTCTGGATCTACTGAAAGTCCTTCTCCTGATATGATGTGTCCCAAAAAAGGCACTTTGTCCATACAGAACTCACACTTACTGAGCTTGGCGTATAACTTTTCCTGCCTCAAGGTCTCTAATACGATTCTGAGATGCTCCTCGTGCTCTTCAGGGCTCTTGGAATATATGAGGATGTCGTCAATGAACACCACCACGAATTTATCCAAGAACTGATGAAAGACTCTGTTCATTAAGCTCATAAATACTGCTGGCGCGTTGGTTAAACCAAACGGCATCACCAAGAACTCATAATGCCCATACTTCGTCCTGAAAGCTGTCTTCGGGATGTCTTCCTTCCTCACCTTGATCTGATGATAGCCGGATCTAAGGTCAATCTTCGAGAATATCCTTGCACCACTCAACTGATCGAATAGATCATCAATGCGTGGTAAGGGATACCTGTTCTTGATGGTTATAGCATTTAGTGCCCTGTAATCAATGCACAACCGTACTGTTCCATCCTTCTTTGGCACAAAGAGTATGGGTGCCCCCCAAGGTAAAATACTGGGCCGAATGAAACCTTTCTCCAAAAGATCATCAACCTGTTCCTTCAACTCCACTAACTCCTTAGGTGCTAGCCGATAAACTGATGAAGTGATTGGCTCTGCTCCTGGAGTTAAGTCTATTGTGAATTCTATTTCCCGATCAGGCGGTAAACCTGGAAGATCATCAGGAAATACATCCATAAATTCTGATATGACTCTTGGGTAACCTGTCTCCCCTTCTACAGATAATACCCTAAGAGTAGGCTGAACTCCTTGCTCTACTGCTCCTCGGAGAAACTCAAATTCTGGATGTCCTGGCGGTCTAAATATAATCCGCCCAAGTCGGCAATCAAGAGTCGCATGGTACTGACTTAACCAGTCCATACCAAGTACGACATCACAATCCGGCATAGAAAATATCAGAAACTGCGCTCGCATCTCTCTTCCGCAGACTACTACTGAACATGATCTACAAATATCACTAACATGTATAATTCTACCTCCCGTAAGAATCCTCTTCATCTTCGGGAGGGGTGCGGTAGCTACTCTATGGGTGGCTACAAAGCTAGCTGCTATAAATGAATGCGATGCTCCAGAATCAAATAAGGCTACAACTGGTAATAAAGCTACTAGAATAGTACCTGCGATGACCTCGCCTGCTGTAGCCTCCTCCTCAACCGCTAAAGTGAATGCCTGTCCTCGCCCCTGTGCTGGGCCTCGCTGCTGCTGAGCCTGCTGGAATAAAGCTGCCTGTGGTGCCAGGGGTGGTCTCTGCTGGTTCCCTCCTGGGGCTGGTGGTCTGACCCTACCAACTCCTGTCTGCTGGGCTCCTGCTGCTGGATAAGCTGGTCGTGGTGCAGGCAATGCTAGTCTTGGTGCTCCGTCTCGGCGTTCGGAACAGTCCCTGAAAAAGTGCTGGCTAGATCCGCAGCTCAAACATAGTCCCAACTTACGCCTGCATTCCTTCTCAATGTGTCCTACCTTGCCGCAGTGGTGACAAGTAGGAAGAGGTCTGTCCCTATGTGCTGCTCTATCTGGCATACCCCTCTGGGTTCGCTTTGCTGAATCCCCATGTACTGGCCTGGATGGTGCTGATGTGATAGGCCTCTTCAGATTAGACTCCCTTCTAGTGACGCGCTCCAAGCGTCGGGCTGCTGCAAGGACATCGGTATAAGATGTAGGTGCTACCGATCCAATCAATCTCTGAAGCTCGAACTTTAAGTCGTCAAAGAACTTCTCTGCTTTTTCTTCTTCCGTCGAAATCAATGTCGGGGCAAAGCGGCTCAGGCGAATAAATTCCGCATTGTATTCCTCCACTGACATGCTGCCTTGGATAAGGCGGTTGAACCTGTCTCTGAGCTCTGACCGTGCAACGGCTGGAATGTACATCTCTTGGAAGAGTCTGGAGAACTCTTCCCATGTGACTCGGTCCTGTCCAAGCCTCCTCTCTTCTGCTAACCACCAGTGATGCGCATTATCAGTTAACTGCATTCTGACGGCAGTCATCCACTTCTCTCTTGGAAGTTCAGCGGCTTCCAACTGATGCTGAATGTTTGTGAGCCACTCATGAACTTCCGTTGGCCCTTCTTTACCAGAAAATGTGCGAGGCTTGAGATGACGAAAATCGGTGATAGATCCCGTCGCTGTTCGCCTTGCTGGTGGATTTGCCTGCTCCAATGCGGATACCAGGCTGGTCCTCAGATACTCGGCCTCCTGTCGATGGGCCTCTTGCTGAATCTGTTGCTGTGCTTGGATCATAGCATACATCATCTGGAACATTTGTTGCCCGTCCATGGCTTGTCCGGGCGGAAATACTGGCATCTGGGGAGTGAATTGTGGTGGAGGTGGGATGTCATCTCTCCGGAACCTTGGATTAGGCTGACCGGTTTGATCACTCTGCGATGCTTGTCCTCCATCCCCTGGTGTCACTCCGTCTCCATAAGTAACCACAGCGTCGTATGGCGTATCCAAAGGAATATCATCTCTGTTCCCAGAATCCATTGCTCTGCAATCAAAATATAAACTGTAAAAACGCACAGAGGAATCAATACAGGATGCAGTTCAAGTAAAAATTTCAAGTCGATATAGAGTTCAACGATGGATTAAATAATGGATGAGATCCTAGAACTTATTCTATCCTTAGGGCAGGCTGGTTCAGTCCCTAAGTTGAAACTGAACAATTTAGTCGTAGACCTGCATGGGCCACCACAAAAACCATGTCACGCCCCAGTCCCAAAATACCGTGGGACCGGACGCATGATAATGGCCAGCAGTACGCACCGATGGACATACCCAATTTAATGGATCCATCAGGGCATACTTAAGCTGTAATATAACAAGTCTACGACAACATGGTACAACTAATCTCATCCACACAAGATATAAAATATGATCCACAGAATAAATAAGGAATGTAAATCATCATCTAGTCTCACAAAGTACTTCGAGGAACATCCCGATAAATATCTAGTACAATGGTTCAACAGACCAGAATATAAAAGACTGAAATAAATAATGAAAACTGAGCATAAACATGGATGCTCAAGAGAAGTCTTCAGCTAAGACCTCGTCCTCAGATGGTGGTACAGCTCCTGGATCAGCTCCTGCTCCGGTCCCGTAAATCTCGGGATAAACCTCGTCTGCAAAATCTGGGGACAAAATCTGGATCCAGGTCCTCAGGGGACATAGCAAGGTACAAGAAAGCTCATGCCAAAATGAGTAAATAAACAGTGCAGCAATAAATAACTAAATGAAACAATGGGGTAAATATGTAACCATCTAAGTGAAATGCAAGTGAGAGCAACACTAAAACTCAGGCTGAGCCACTACAAGCTCTGTGTCGGGGAGCCGGTAGCGGTAATAACCGGTAGTGGGTCTAGCTCTGCTACGAGAGTCTACGACCTCTCAATAATAGAAGATATAGATAGATACAGCCTGTAGCCTGTGTGTCTCTCCCCACCCAATGTAACCACGCATGTCAAGACCATAACGTCTCATGCCCATGTCAAGCGCGATCATAGCTAATGCAACAAGTCATAACGTATCTAAGAATATAATGTCAATGTCCTGTATCCTATACAGAATTACCACGAATATCTCGGGAAAATCCTGTCTCATGAATAGTGTCAAGTGTCCTGGGCCATAGGGTACTTGATAAGACAAGTACGAGAATATATAGTGTCACGAATGTCCATTTCTAGATGACCGTACCCAACACCGCGTACAGTGTTGGCACCCGACTAATAATCAGACGCTAAGTACGTCACACGGTCCTAGGTTGAGCATGTACAGTAATATATATAAAGCAAGGAAAATAGATAACTAAGCTGCAGAGTTTGGCAAGGTACACTTGCCTGATGTCCGAATACCAACAACTGTCCCTGTATCGGTGGATCCGGTAGGTACTACTCCAAAAGCTGTAATAAACATCACCACTAGTCTCAGAACATGTCAAATAGCTAGAAATGCCTGTCCTTACGTCCAATTTGGACACAGGGGACAAAAAGGTTATTTTCGGATTAAAGCGGGGTCCACATGTGGGCCACTTTGCACCGAAAAGCGCGTCAGGGTCCAAGGTCTCCAAATTCTGCAAACTCAGTGTTTACAAGTCAGGAACAATGATACGAACCCAACGGAACTTCCAGAATTGGATTCCGATGAGCCGATCTCAAAATCACCCGTCAAGTGGAGCCTGTGGGGCCCACGATACGTGATTTTGTCAACGTTCTCGGAATCGGACCAAACTTGGGTCACAGGACCAGCTTATTGCTACGAGTCTGATGGCGCAAGTTTCGTCTCGATCCAATATGTGTACACAAAGTTACAGCGTGTTCCAGAAAGGACGGATACGGAGTGTCGTCGGCGGATACGCGTTGATTTCGGGGTGCACGCACCTCCGAATCGACTTCTGCAAAATCCTACACGACCGTATCAACGTCGCGCACAGTTCGGTAAAGACCGCGTGTGACCAAGTCGTCCCGATTGGCGGGGCGGACTCAGTTCCGGGGTGAAATAGGGCATTATTTTTCCTATTTTGGATCGCGGTGTACGATCACTACAGGACGCGATGCGCCGAGCAAGTTGCACGGGCACCGAGAGGGTTACACAGTCTACGCATAGCAACTGACAGAAATGAAATCGGAGTTGCGATGAGGGAGAAATCGGTACCTGAACAGGGCTCCGTGAATCTGAATTTCACGTGTCCGAAAGCCAATCTGTGTCCTGGTCGTGTCCTCGCACGCTGCTGGCGTCCGATTCTTCCTCACTCGTGTCCGCTGGATCTCGGAGTCGAGTCCCAGGTTCTGTCTCCGGTCAGCGGAGCGACGCTTGGGAGGCGTCGAGGTCGGGTCGACAAGGGGGTGCTCGGGGTGTCGACGCCGCTCGGGGCGACAGCGGGGCCGGAGGGGGACTGCTGGGCGACGTCGCTCGGGGCGACAGCGGGGCCGGAGGGGCGTCGTCGAAGGGTCGAGGGGCTGCTCGTCCGGTGGGGAGCACAGCGAGGGTCGGGGGCTGCTCGTCCGGTGGGGAGCACAGCGAGGGTCGGGGTCGATGAAGTCGGCTGGGCTTGGGGGCGGCGGAGTATTTAGGGTTTCGGCACGAGCGGCGGCTAGGGCTTGGCACGAACGCCGAGGGGGTGGATTTATAGGCCTTGCACAGTAAAATCCGGCGGCTAGGGTTTGCCCTGCGGGTTTCGGGTTGGTTCGGGTTCGTTTGGGTTCGGTTCACAATTCTACAGCTTTTGGTCCTCGATTCGTTGCTCCGGTGTCCAATAAATTCACCGAAAAATGCCATGCGTCCGGTTCTCCATTATACACAATAATTTTTTTTACTTCCAGAATATTTTAACACCCTTTGGCCACACTTATAAATTCTTTAAATCACACTCATCTTGGTTTTAATTTCCAGAAAATTCCAAAAACGAAATAACTTATTTTAAAACTATTCTCAAAATTTAGGGTGTTTACACATTAGGTATAAAGGTAACTCCATTATACGTGAGGTGTATAATCGACATGCACATGAGATTAATAGGGCTTTGATCACATAACCAACTTCTACTCCCCCTCTCCAACTAATACTCATGGATCCAATCACGACACGTTACGTACATGAACACGATATAGTCACACTAGCACACGAAATAGTGGATGCACAAGAAGCACATGAAAATCCATACCTGATATACACGATGAAATACATGTGAATGAGTACCCGCTGAATACGGTAGAGGATAACACCTCCTGACGGAATCCATATAATACCAGACCGTGTAGTCACTGTGTCGGGATCAATGTATACAGTTCTAGAACATGCATATATATACAATATTATGAATTGAAAACAATCAAAAAAATTTACTCGCCTGAAGTCCTAAGCAAGGTGTGTCTCTCGATGCCCAAGCTGGTGTCTCACAACCTATATATGGTATATTGCATCAATACAAGGTTCAATAATGAAAATAAGTGAAGTTGATGCAATTCTAGGTCGATAAGCCATTTCTAAGTCAAACCAATGAATTCTAGGTTACAAGAGTCAAATGCTAAGTCACTAAGTCGATATCTATAAAACTATGCTATGCTAGCTAAGCTAACACACAACAATGCATTCAAGAGCCGTATCCTAAGATACGCAAGTTTTGAATATGAAAATAGTGTTTTACATATGTATACAAGTCAAACATTATAATACTAGATAAAACCAATTAAAATAGGATACCTTGGCCTTGCACCAATGCGTATCGCACCTAACTTGATATCCAACTCAATACCTTGGGTATCGCCCAATACCTTGGTGATACATTGGTATCTCAAGGTAACCCAACTAAACATAATAGTTAAAACATATATGAATATATAAATACCTCAAACTAATCTGCTAACTATAACAATATATATACTAGTACTTAAAATAGCTATCAATGTAATACCTACCTACTAGCTATCTATACACATAGATAACCTATCTAACAGATACTGAAAGTATACATAGTCATCTTCCTAATACACTGTCTAATTAAAATAACCAACTAATTTCATGAATAATTATAGGTATATATATAAGACCTACTAATTACTAACCATAACCCAAAACTCAACTAACAAACCCAAAAACCCAACTAACACTAAACTGGATACCTACTGATACAGAGACTAGTGTTGCTGTCACTGTTGGTTTTTCTTTACTGTGCAGATGCTGCACTCCCTCCTGCTGGCTGCTACTTCCTGGTAGGGTGTTGATACCCGCTGTGCAGTTCGTGCACCGACGTTCAGTGCACTAGTACACAAGCTGCACACAGTGTAGACCCGATCGCTGGCTGTTGTATCACTTCATAAGTTCTGCTGCTGTATCACTTCACAAGTTCTGTTGTAACACTTCACAAGTTAAGTTCTGTTGTATCACTTCACAAGTTAATTTTTGTTGTATCACTTCATAAGTTCTGCTGTTGTATCACTTCACAAATTCTGCATAGTGAATACCCGAACTGTCCGATACGGTTGTGCTCCCTGATGTAGTGTGCAATTGACACTGCCCGATCCTGCAGTGCTCACTAGCTCACATACTCACAACACAATGCACAGACACCAAACACTACTCACAACTCTAAAACAACACCTACACACCTATGCATACAAACACACACACACACACATGTATATATATATATATATATATATATATATATATATATATATATATATATATATATATATATATCCCAAATAGATAACTAGCTACACCTCTATATATAAATACAACTCAACACATAACTACACATATATATATAAGTACCCATATAAATACATATAGACATAATCACAAGTACACATATACATACAAACATATATATAGACATATACACATTAGTTATATGTATCTAGGTACCCTATTACATACACATATATACATAACCCAAAATACACTATTATATACTCTATATAATACCTAGATAGCTTATATATATAAATATACATGTACGTATTGTAAAATGAGCCAAACAACAAACACATGGAGCGCATCGCACTTGTATCACACTTTTTCTATAATACGCTTGCGATACGGCTCCAACACACAACCAAACACATCCTGGAGGTCATGAACAAGTCTAATACATAAATTATGAATAATACGTATAGTAATTAGAGTGTCTACGTGTCCGTGTCATAATGTGATATGCACAAGGACCCGTGTCGGAGAAAAACTCCCAAAATCAATCCGTTTTATCAAATTGACGAGATACGGCCTACACGCATCCAATTATGGATGTGACACTAGTCACAAACAAGCAATCAAATATCAATTAGATCTATTAGACCCAATGATAAGCACTACATGTGCCAATCTCAGAATTTTTCCAAAATTGGCACCAAATTGGTCATAACTTCCACCGTAGGTCTCCGATGAACATAAAACTAGTTACTATGGGTAGCCTATGCATGTGGGTTGGTTTTTCATGGTTAAATCTCATATCTAGAGTCTATTAGAAGGAGAAAAACTGAATTGTACCTATTGAAAGATGGATTCCCAATGAAAAGTCCCCAATTGTCAAGTAGCTCCTCTCCTTGTAGATCTTGGCCTCCTCCTCCTTGTTCCTTGCTTCCTTCTTGTAGATCCTTGGTGTGCAAGCCTCAATGAAGAATTTGGGAAGAGATTGGTGAAGAATTGGTGGAGAAATGATGAGGGAATGGAGGAAATTTGGAAGAAAAAAAGTTGTAGATCTATAATTTGGAAATTGGTGAAATAAAATGCTTTCTCTCCTATAGCTAAAGGCCGACCATATAAACCCCTCCTTGCAATGTGAAAAGTCACAAATACCCCTTGGGGCCTCTCATGAAGAAGTTAATTAGGGAGGGAAGGTTCTAGTCTAATGGTTTCTTTAATTAATTAAGCCTCCTAATCCATGGGCCTAATTCATGGGCTAAAATTAGACTCAACTAACAGTTGGTTCATGTATTCTAAATAAATGGGTTTGATCCACTACACAAGTCTAAATTAATTCTACAACTAGCAACAAATGATAATACAATAAATAAATAAATCATGCAATGCACAAATATTAATTATAACTAATCCTAAAATAATTATACCCATTGACAATTACCAAACTACCCTTGGATGAAAATGTGAGGGTGACATGTGGCATTCTCCTTTATGGCATTCTCCCTTTGTGGCATTTTCATTGGACCCTATCGAGAGCTTCGCTGCGTATACTCTGATGTGTGCTTGGCACACTATACTTGACTTTCGTTGTAATTTGGTCGTTTCGATGATAACTTTGATGTTTGACAACATCGCCTTGTGCGAGCGCAACTCCAGGCTCGTACGACATCACGCCCCGATGAGAACGATTGTCCTGCGGGAGCGCTGCAACGTGATGATTCACGTTCAACGAAACTACCCCCACCCTCTCCTATCTCTCCCCCTCCTCTCTCCACCGGCTCCATCAGCCAGCCCCAGCCCGCAGCCCCCCGCTGCACCACCCAACGCCCCCTCTCCTCTCTCTCCGTGGCGTGTGCATCCGGTAAGGGAAGGGTGTAGTTTCGTCATTTTTTTAAATTTTAGGACATCAGGTTGATACCTATAAAAGTTGTGGGTATCAAGTTATAATTTAGCCTTAAAAAATATCAAATATAAATGAGATATTTTTGCAAGAAAAAATAAAAAAGAGAAAAAAAGGAGAGGTTTTGGGTGGCAATTTACACTGTTTGGAAACTTTGTGAGAGAGGGGAATAAAAATTTGAGAGGAAAGAAAATGGAGGGGAAGAAAAATTAATTTTACCTTTCTTGGACGACAAAAAAGTAGAAAGAGAAAAGTAAAAAAAACTAATTT
The DNA here is from genome assembly GCA_036927795.1 of Iris macrosiphon. Lineage (NCBI taxonomy): Eukaryota > Viridiplantae > Streptophyta > Magnoliopsida > Asparagales > Iridaceae > Iris > Iris macrosiphon. The sequence goes on along the minus strand of JAYESA010000013.1, from coordinate 33,613,864 downwards.
TTGTTTGTTTGTTTGTAGAAGAAATTTAAAATTATCAATTAGCCGTTGACTTTCTCAATTAGAAGAAGACAACAAATTAATTGAGGGATAATTGAGTAAATTTACAATATTTTTCTCTTATGTGATCATTTTTCATGCTTGGAAGAATTTTTTTTGTAGGTGGAACCTACATAAATTTCTCTCTTAAATTCTCTCCTCCACTTTCCTTTCCCCTTTCAAAAAATCGTAACTTTTTATTTTCTTACTCCTTTTTCTTCAATTTTTTCTCCTCCTATTTTTCTCCCTTTTCAAATATAATATTAATCATATCACAGTCAAACCGAACTCGAGTGACTATTGTGGTTACCGAGGAGAGATATAAGATCCCGGCTGAGTGACAGAAGGTCAGTGGATCGAGTCACGGAGGAGTATTATTCCTTTAATTTATAAATGATAGGAGTTGGGAGACAGTGGGGTAGTTGATCCAAGGACATGTAATACAATGTGCACAAAAGTTCTTACCGTTACGTCGGATTTCATTCGTTATGTCGAAAAGTAAAAGTAAAAGTAAAAAAAAAAAAAAAAAAAAAATCACATCACAGTCACACGTCAGTTCCCTGCCACCCTCTGATAGTCGGTGCTGTTATGCGCGCGTTTATCACAGCATTAACATAATAAAAACAGTATATTATCTATGTTCAAAAAAAAAAAAAAAAAAAAAAAATTTCAAACTAAAACAGAAACAGAAAATATCCCAATCAAGGAAAGAAAAGCGGCGTTTCCTTTAAAGAGAGGGGTTGGCAGCAGAGAGTCGCCATGGCCGGTCCGCAGAGCCATCCCCTCCTCTCTCACGTTCCTCCGTCGCCGACCGCCGCGGGCATGACGGTGCTCGAGACCAACTCCCTGCGCATTGCCATGGCTGCGCAGGGGCTCAGCACGTTCTTCTCCACCGGCAACCCCAACGCCAACGTCCCCAGCCTATGCCTAACCCTTGCCAGGTCGGCCCCACCGCTCCTCCTCCTCCTCCTCCTGTTATTTTCTTTTTTATATAGATACGTTTCCGTGTCCGACACGCTACGCGGACACGGCTCCGTTTTTCGGAGTGTCCGTGGTTCCTAGCTTCCTCATGTGGAACCTTGTATTGTTTCACCATTTCTTATAGACTATTATGTGATTTAGAAAGGCAACTTTGCGGTCATATTTTTAGGGTTGGGCGATGTTTGCATGTCTGATTTTGCCTATGCTTATTGAGAGGACGATGGTTGCACCAGTTCCAGTTTGTTGTTGTGATTTTGATGTTTCTTTCGCTTCTTTCGGTTTATGTGATGGACCGTACGGTAACGGTGGTTAATGTTGGATTGGGATTGTCCTGTGCGGGCCTTGAGGTTGATTGGTAGATATTAGGTATGTGATACGAATTCTGTGTGGATTAGTCAAGGGTGGCACCATGGTGCGTGGCTACAACAGTATGTTGAAGCTAGCGACTCTATGCATATGGTGTCACAAAATGGGATTTATAAAAACCTTTTGGACAGACTAATCCTGTTTTTGGAGGATGGAGTTGTAATTGGCGCCTTGGAAGAGCAAGCATGATTTGAGGAAGTTGGCGGAGGGGTAATTTTGTGTCGTTGTATTGGGAAGTTTGGAGGATGGGTGGCTGTTATCGAATAGAGGATGTGGAATTGTGTAGGTTAGTGTTGGTGAAATGAGGGGACAGTTAAGATTCGAGAACTTTGTAATTTTTCTTTCTTTCTAACGGTCTATACAAAAAAAATTTCTTCTACAAAAATCAAGGTGGCCTTCTTGACCCCTGCTAAACCTGTTGAGTGGATCTTCTCATGGTTGTACTTCCACCCATTATTTATATGAAGGTTTTCCTTTTGGTCCGACGGCATGTTTGGCAACTGTAAGTTTCTAGTAAATCCAAAAATGAAGTTTTGGTTACATACTTGAAGAAGAAGAAGAGTTTTGAAAATAATAGAGTTCTATGACTTAAGGTTTTTCTGTATGTTTTTTATAGGTTATAAAGTTGGCATTTTGTCTAAGTAGATCTAATGTGTCTAAAAGTGTAAAAATTGGGTTAGTGGATGCCAAACACCTAAAGGAAGTGTAACTCTGTAAGTCAGGTATAGCATTTTGTCCATATGGATTTTGCTTGTCTACAAGTAATAGAATTGGGTTAGGATTCCAATCACTAAAACTTATAAAAGTGAAGTCCATTTTTTATAGGTTCAGGATGGCTATTTAAAGATACCAAAAATAATTGGCTGTGATTTGCTAGAAAGTCCTAAAGTTACTTATTGGAAGAATTTACTCATTGGAAGTGGCTGGAAAGTATTTTAGAAGCTACTTGTGTTTGTTCCATAATGAAAAAGCAGAGAGAACTTGAAGTAATAAATTGTCGTATTAATAGTTAATCCATATATATACATACATACGAAAGAAAGAAAAAAAACCCTGATATCCTATATATATATATCTCGAAATGGTAATTTTATTAAGAAAAAATAAGCAAGATACAAGAAGTGTTGGGACTTAAGAAGCCCAACACCTTAGATACACACAAAACAACACCCCCAAACTCCTATATACTAAGTTGCTCACGGAAGCCTACTGGTATGTCCCTTGGTAATCCTAGTACTGACTCTCAGCTTGGTACTAGCACTCTGTAACTTCCTTCTGGCCTTCCGCCTCGGCGTTTGAGAGTCCTCTTGTTCCATCTCGTAGTCCCTTTGTTTTAGTAATTGGAGCCATGATTCGTTTTTTCTGGTTAGTTGGAGCTCATCTATTTGAGCTTTGGATAAGTTCCCCTCATTCTCAGCAACTTCATCGGCAGAAGTCTCAGTGCAGCTTCTTGAAAGAGCTTTTTAGGTGCAATCCATCCTCTCCCTCTCTTTTAAGTCTCAGTGCAGCTTCTTGAAAGAACTTTTTAGGCGCAATCCATCCCCCCCCTCTTTTTAGTTGCAACTGCTGAACTGCATGACAAAAGCCTTTGTCCTTTTTGCGAGTTACGATATTTTATTCTTCCATTTCCTATGAAGTTGGAGATGCCATTATCGGAGACACTACATCCAAAAGGTGAACGAAACAAGTATTTCCTTCTTCTTCAACTAATAGTATTGAAGGATGAAGATAGGGTCCGGTTTTTAGGCCAACCATGAACCGAACCATCATCCTTCGATCCTTTAAGAATCAGACCGTCTGAACCTATAAAACCGCATTGACCCAACCCGTCAAACTCGGTTTGGTTCTTTTACTCGATTATACATATTAAATAAATCATGCTTTCTCACATATTTTCAATCCCTGTTGTTAAGTTGTACGATCCGGATTGCGGATAGATGTTGAGGTTCCGTGATCCAGATCCCATTATTTGATTGCCCAGACCAGGAATCACCCGGATCGTGTGCTTTCGACCCGATGGACCCAAATCCAACTTGGGACCATAATGCAATAATTCTATTGTGCCCTTTTTCTTCTCCTAAAATTAGGGTTTCGAGAAAAATTCAATTCTTCCTCGATTGTTTGAATCCTTTTTCATTTGCTGTAGTAGACTTCTACGACTTAGGGAAGATAGAAACATGTGGTTGTTGTGAATTACATAATTCAATTTGAGGTAATTTTTTAAATTGTGCTATCTTTCCTACACCTTTCTCGTTGGTTTTGGAAGATGGCATAGCAAAAGGTTGTTACACTAGAGCATTGTACGGTTGTGGACAAGGACGGGAAACAAGAGAACTCCCACTAATTGGCTATAAATAGTTGCTTTCAGAATGAGGAAGGTGGTACTTCTACTATTAGAATGAAGAAAAGAGGACTTACCGAATAAGAGATATCTTCCACAAGAAGGGCAAGAAGGTGGTAAACTTGGAAGAGGATAAAGAGGAAGAGGGGTTGTCATCGATGATGACGAGTCAACATTTCATACATGGATGATTTCAATGATGATCCATTCTCAAGTTTTAGTGATGAAGATGTCTAACGAGACTGAAGTTTTGGGTTTTCAATATTTTGGGATACTGCTATGGTTTTTGAGTCGGTTGGTTTGTTTTGTGCATGATATATGCTAAAACTTGTTTTGTAGATTTATTTATCAATTATTGCATGATATCTCTTATATTTGAATTCTCCAAGTTTTTTCATATTTATTTTGATTTTTTTATAGATTTAATCAAGAATTTTACAATTTACAATTTACAATCTGAATCCTGATCCGATGCGGAACCTTTTACAATTTTACGATCGGACCCTATTTTGACATCATTGATTTCCATACTTAAATGCAATATAATTCCTTAATATGTTCAGACATGTCCTATCTCTACTATAAGTTTAATTAAAAAAATTTATGATCAATCATCTATGATCGTATTCATAAGTCCATTAGTACTCGGTCCGGTTCAGTTCCGAACGGCTTTTTTTAGTTTCTAAACCTCGAACTGGACCGAAAAATTGAAAAATTATAAACAAAGCAAAATAGAACCAACCTGACCCGATCTAAACCTCAGTTTTTTGGTTTGGTTTTGGTTCTTTTTCGTTTTTGCACACCCCAAGATGAAGTGTTTTGAAGGATGAAGTGAGCATTTTTGCTAGCTTACAACCATAATTTGGGGATACTATAAAGGTTGGGTTAAGGTATATAAAAATAAGATATTCGAAGATGATACATAGATTGGTGAGGTGAAAGTGAGTTCTAGGAAGAAGACTGACCTGGATAGGATTTATATTGAGTATTGACGGGCTACAGATGACCCTAGCCAAGCTTTGCATGTTCAAGGTCGCCTCGTTTATAATTAGGAATCATGCCAAGCTCGAGTTTAGAAGCGTGTTCAAGCTTAAGTTCTTGTAGACTTCCGAGTTGCTTGGCTCAAGAACAGTTCGTGAGTTGCTTGAACTTCGTTTGGAGTGTACAGTATATTCTGACCAGCGAAGGATCTTAACAGAGGAGAGGATGTCGGGCTGCAGACTTTAGGGAGTTGCTGTAAAGGTGCCTTGCGACCGAGTATATGACGATGATATAAGGACGGACGAGGATGATGATAACAAAGTGAAGGTTGAGGATGCTGTCGTGTCCGTTGAGACGAGGAGAAAGTGAAGAGGAAGATGAAATTTTGGAATTGGGAGTTTAGGGCCTTCTGTGGCTTGAAAAGGAAGGAGTCCCTCTTTGAATGTTGATTATGGCTTAAGCCTTTGGTTACCTTAAGAGTTTAATTCTTGATGTAAGCTTAAACAAGTCATCCATAGGTCTAAGTCCCATACTTGTACCTATACATTATGAGTCCAGGCTTGCTGCAAGCTTGCAGTATCAGGGTCAGAATACCCTGAAAAGCAACAAAAGCACTATACTTATACTATAAATTCAATACTTCCTGGTCTATGGGCCTATGGACCAGTGGAGCTTCGTTCACGATCTTCCGAGCGAGCTACCTATGTTCAAGCTTGGTTGTTGAGGCATTTCGAGCTCATATCGTATAAGTGCAGCTCATGAATGAAGCCAAATCATGCTTTTATCGAGCTGACTTGAGTTGAGTCGAGCTCATACGCTGCTTTCTTGATTTGCAGCCCTATATATGGAAGAGATGAGTACAAACATTTTTCCTAATTTTACTTAATGGTGGAAAGTATATAGACACCGGGCCGTATAAAATGTAAGGTTGAAAATATCCCCAAAAAATAGCATTCGACAGTCGGGAGGAAATATTTTATTGGAAGGGGGGAATGTTAAGAGAAGGTAGCAAATTGATAGCAGTAACAAGCAAGCTTTGCAGTATCAATCAATATTGGTCCGTATCTGTTGCATCGTATCGTTTTGGCCTCTTTTGATCCGATACTAAACCTCAGTGATACTGGTTGACACCAAAAGTGGGGAGCATTCTTTTCCGGTCAACTCAACAAAGGCAAAAAAAGTTAAAAGAAAAGGAGAATATGGCAAAAGACACTGTTGACCCAAATGATTCTGTCGTGCCAAAGATCAACATACTACAAGGTGGCGAATAATATTTCTTATCGACGCACTTTAACCATTACTGTTTTTCTGAGTTTTATATCTATAAATTACAATATTTATCCATCTTAATATTACAATATTTATCCATCTTAATATTATTTCATTCAAGCAACTAAAATAGAAACAATATCTATTGCAACTAAGTGATTCAACATGGTTGAGTATTTTTCCATCCAAAACTAACGACAAACAACAAATAATTGATAAGATTTATGCTTAACATATCAAATATTTTTCTTGTTTTTATTAAAGGTTTTTTATTGTTTATTGGCTTTACGAAACAAATAACTCTGGAACTCTTATCCAAAACTGCCAAAAACAACAATAGCAATACTCAGAAGTAGAGTCAAAAACTGATTCCAATACCCATACTGTGAAGTGTGAACCTTGATGAAACTTCTTGGTGTTCACGCGAACATCAAAAAGTTCATGATAGTAAAGAAAAGTTATGATATTTAAATGCCAAATTAGCTTCTGTCAAAAGATAATTTGAGTTTCCATATTTCCCGAATTCTCTATTTTCTGTACTTCTATTTCTTGCTCAGTGTTTTGTTGGAGGTAGCAGGGAAAGCTGTTATATGAACTTGAAGCTATCGACCTGTAGTAGTAGATATTCAAATATGTCTGGTGTTCAAATAAGTCTGGTGTTTGGTGGTTACTGCAAAGTTACCCGAAGTTTTTTATAAAAACTATGTAACCGGTGAAGTTGCTTCAAAAAATCTATCTGACCACTCTGTTTCAACAAATTTCTTCTGAAAAAGAAGCTAGGACATGTTACATGAAGTGGAACTAGATCAGATTAGAGTAGTAACATCATTGTTCTAATTGAAGAAAATTATGACTTCTGAAACAACTTTTGTATTTAAAACATGTTTACTAAGTCTTTTTTTATGCCTAGAACTCCTTTTTATATCTTCTACATATGCAAGCAAGTGCAAGAATCAAGAAGTGAATTTTTAATTGCTTCCTAAAACACTTCTGTACCGTCTGAAATCATAGAAACCCTGGGACTTGAGCCCAGACAAACAGCTCCTTAAGATTGTGTTTTTGATGAGTAACACTTTGGGGCTTGTGTTTCTTCAATGGGTTGCTTCACCTAACTAGGCTTAGATATCTCTTTTTTGCTTGGTCTTGTATTGCCAATGCCCTGTGGTTTGATTTCACTCATTGTCTTTTTTTTTCATGTCTTTACATTGGTTTGTTATTTGGCGCCCTATTGGAAGTGTCAGTTATGATTTGCTTTCAGATGTTGGAAACATTGTAGGTCTTGGTGTTTGCATGTTTGGATTTTTCCTATCACCCTTCTGGAGGAGATTTGGGAGCTTTTGTGCAATTCTCAACATAGTTAGTTTAATGAAGCTTTTCTTAAAAGTTGGAAAGATTGATGATACTATGCTTCTCTTGAGAAAATGTTATTTGTGTTGAGAACTATTGATTGCCCTATGGTGTTCAGACAAAACATTGCAACATGTGCCTGAAAACTTTATTTGTGTTGAAAACTATTGGTTGTCCCTATAGTGTTAAGACAACAGATTGCAACATGTGCTTGAAAATTTAAATGTTACAAATGGTGCATATTTTTCCATGTGTTATGGTTTTGATAATTCCTGCTTACCAACTGGCCCTTGAAGGTTCACCTCTCAGACATAATTGCATTGACCATTAACATGTCGCTAAATTGGGCAGTAACTATGTGTGGGGTCATTTCATTCCCCAAACCCCCCACCCCCACCCCCCAAACCACACACACATACCAGCACCACACACACATTAACTTACAAACAAATGTGGGAGCATGTTTCTGTTAAAGTGCAGTTTATACACTGGAGGACTTCTTATTGAGTTTTCTATCGTATTCTCAGACCTTGCTTTCTGCATTATGTTCATCTTTTTCTCTTTCAATGGTTCAGTTGGTGTATATTTCCGCCTGAAGACTGAAGTTTTTATCATAAACACCATAAGGTGTTATGTATATTACCATTGGTGATTCATCATGTTCATATTCTCATCACTATACTTGATACACTTTGCATTTATAATTGCAGAGGTATTGACTACGCACTGTCAAATGGTGATGTTCCCCGAGTAGCTCCTTGTCTACCCTCTCTAATAAAACAGGTATACTATAAGGCTTTGGGGTTTAGAAGCTACCTTTTTTTTGTTATTGAAATTATTTTTTATCAAATGTGGTCTATATAGGTGCCTTCTTGTAGTGATGAGACAAACATTGAGATTATAATCAACTGAATTTTTTAGCATCTATGAGATTTCTCTCTTTAGGAAGCACATTAGAGATTTATAATTGGTCTTCATCGGTATTCTATTCTTCAAGGAACCACACATATATAAACTTGCATGTTTTACCTCCTGTTGCCATTACTCATTTTCTCATTTTCCTTCTTGTTTTCTTCATTCAACGACTTCTTTAGTTATTGGTGGTGAAAAGTATAGATGCATGACCAAGTGCTATTATTGAATATAAAGATAGGTATTGTATCATAACAATGTTCAAAAACTCGCATTTGTTGTCGGTATTGGATCCACTCTATTAGTGTCGTTATATGCAGTTTTGGTGGGTTCTGATTAAATCAGAATATTGGGTTTTGACATTTTAGGATGTTTAAATTTTTTAGAGAACTTTTTGGAACATGAGACAGTTACATAACTTCATGAACTATTTATGTAATTGTAGTTTTGGGCGGTTTCATACTTTCATCCTGTTTTTGGCCAATATAAGGATTATTTTAGCAAATTTCAGTTTGTTTTAGGAAGTTTTAACCAAATTTCGTCTGGTTTTATCAATGTAGGAATAGGACACTTTTGGCTAGTATGGTTCACCAGTTTTGGCCATTTTTAGTTGTTTAGGCCATACCCTTAGTTCTAGCGGCTTCTTTTTTTAACTACTTTTAACTACTGTGTCTATTGGCCTACGTTGCATGTCCAAACCACTGGAGGTGATTTTCTTTCATATGATCCTCGATTGGCACCACCTCCAACTTCCCATATACATGCGTTTCTTTTTCTATCTTTGAACATAGTGCCACTCGTCAATCTTAGCTATATACTCTTTTTTTGGACACATTTTAGTTAACCAATATTCTACTTTATAAGCCATGGCTCATCTTATAGCAGCTTTTAGAAATTTCCTTTCATTTACTCTACTGTCACAAAGCACTCCAGAGTCGGTCCATCTCAACCTCTCTACTTCGATTCTTTGACGACATCCTTGTCTGTCTCTGCATCATGATAAATGATACTTCTTAAACATTGAAGAGTATATCTCTTAAGATATCTCTTGTCCATCAATATGAAATCCTCCATTTGATCTTTTTCTGCTTTTTTTGACTCATTAAGCTAAAGTTTATACTATTTTTTCGTCCTATTAGTTTTAAAATATTTAGATTCCAAAGTACCACAATTCTATTTTAGAGTCCTAACATCTATTTCTTCACCAATATATATATATATATATATATATATATATGCGAACATGTAAATTTACTACTCCTAACTGATGTAAGTACGAGTTTTTTATTACATCAATCTCCTCAACCTAGGCTCAGGTTATTCCGTACGCCAATCTTGATTTTATGCGTCTAATGCATCCTCCCTCGCCTTGGCACTCAGTTTGATCTCCATCCCACGCTTTATACTGGTTGACTGTCAGTCCCATAATCCTCTCTGCCTGCTTGGACCACTCCAAGTCCAACTCTTAATCAATCGCTACCTGGATATCTCGGTTCCCCAATTTTAATTAAGGAATTGTTTGGTTGGCTGTAAGTAGTGTTGATGTAATCGGTATTGCAATTTATAACAATTCCACTGCTTCTTTTGTTATAAATGTGCATTTGCTGCAACAAAAGCTGCATTAAATACACTTTTTTCTGCAGCTTTGTTGTAAACAAAATGACTGCAACACCATTTACACCATCAAAAGCTGCAACAAATTTCTATTTAGAGGCAACCAAACAGCTTCTAAGCACATAATACGGCCATGGGGATTCGAACCATTGTCCTGGATTCCGGGTATTTATGTCTCCAATACTTGAAAATTTTGTCTAGTGCTTATTGGCATATATATATATATATATATATATATATATATATATATGGGGCAATGCTCTAGAACCGTCCAGGTGATTTCATATTATAGAGCCACCATATGTTACATGGGTTGGATTTGGATTGAGTGGGTGAGAATAAAATGTGGTGGGGTCTATACCTTTTAATCTCAACTACCAAATCCAATCCATATATATATATATATATATATATATATATATATATATATATATATATATATTTGAAAAATCGTAATTTTATTACAAATTTTTTGCCACCAAATGGCCTAAAAACCTGACCTGCTGCACCCACCAGCTGAACCACATTAATTCCCACCACATTAGAATTAAATGTGCTTTCCCCAAGGTTTGAACCTAAGACCAATGGGGGGATGCCACTTTGGCTAGTATATATACACACACACCTAGCAGCGCTGTGGTTCAAACCCACCTAGCTACGCCTACATGTCCCCTCTGCTACCACTTGGGCTAGGGAGGCTGGACTCGCAATATATATATATATATATATATATATATATATATTTGAAAGAAGGTAAATATATTCATTCATTAACTTAGTTACAAGTCATACAATTTTCAAACCACCATAGGAGATGGGAGGTTTCATTGTAGCCACATCAAATTCAATATTGTGTAAAATCCTAACAAGGGATGTAGTGAGACTCTCAAAGATGCGTCTGTTTTGCTCTCTCCACACATGTCACATTGTCGCGGAAAGTCGAACCCGTGCCTCCTTGAACCATAACTTCCCTCTACTTCTCCTGGCTCGGATCCCCACAATAATTCCACCAATGTCCTTGGAGTCCCCATATCTCTCCAAGTACCTGCAGCACCAAATCAACTTGTATTCGAAGAATAAATGTCGTATTGACTCGTTGGCTTGATTACAAATCACACAACATTTAGAGAGGTGGACTCTAAAGTGGGCCCGTCTCTCCCTGGTCAGGAGACGACCCAATAGAAGACGGCCCAATAGAAGACGATATATGCAAAGCTGCATCTTGCGAGCTAGTCCCTTAAGCCAAATAAAATTATAGTTCTCCAGTTTGCCATGAGACGACCGCAAGAGGTTGTAGTAGGACTTAAAACTCGAAGTCCCCTTTTCCACTCACCCCCAAGGGGGTTCCACACCTAGTTGTCAGCTGAAATGCTTGGGTTGATTTGAACCGCCCGCAGGATAGCTCAATGGCTCACCATGTAGGGATACAAGTAAGGTCACCACTCTCCTGACGTATAATGTGCTAAATCATTAGTCCCCTACCCGCCTCCATATGCATCCGTTCGACCGATAGCTCCAGGAGACTCCAATGGTCCAACCATGGATCAAGCCATAGATTTGTATTCCTCCCATCCCGTATTACTCGATGGATGGTAGATTTGATAACAGTTCTATTCCGAAGCAAGTGTTTGAAAGTAATAGAAGAGTTGTTGTATCTGTAGGACCAAAAATTACCTCCCTTCAGGTACCTACCTGCCATCCAATCAGCCCATAATGACCTGCCGCTAATAAACTTCCATGTCAGTTTCATTCCGACAGTATCTCGAACGGTCTGCAACGGGCGGAGACCGACCCCACCTTCATCCCTCGGTCGACAGAGCTGCTCCCAAGCGATAGTATGTAGGCCACCCCTCCAAATGAAGTTAGCACACATGCGTTCTCCTTTCCGAATAGTAGCTGTCGGCACCAGGATAGACTGCAACCAAAACATAGCTAATGTCGAAATGACAGATCGGACAAGCTCAACATGTCCCCCAAAGGATATGCATTGAGCCTGCCAACCCTCTACCCTCCGCTGGGTGTACTCTACCAAGCTATGACAGTCCAAATCCCTCGCATAGTTGATTGACAGCGGAACACCCAAGTACTTTACAGACAACTCTCCTTTCTCAACACCTAAAGCCATGGCCCGTTCCTCCTTTAGTGGGCAATGAGAGCTGAAGTAGACACGGCTCTTGTCCATGTTTAGATAAAGCCCAGAAAGCCTCCCAAACTCTTCCATGATCTCTGAAATAGTAGTGAGTCCCTCCAACGTGGGTCGTAGAAAAACCAAGAGGTCGTCCGCATAGATCAAGTGAGATACATGCCTAAGCAGTCAAAAATGGTTATATATCGGTTATATAACGATATATAATGGTATCGGTCCTGGACCGATTTTTTTGTAGAAATATCGGTAAAATATCGGAACCGATATTATCGGCCGATATGGCCGATATTGTTCGAAATATCTGTTTACAAAATAACCGATTTCTCACGGTTCTGTTTTGCTACAGAAAAACCGATATTGAATGATATGACATTCACATCAATGGAGAATGGAGATTACATCTTCTGCCATCAAAATCTTCATTCATCAAACTTATTCAGAGATGTAGTTCCTCAAGTGATCTCCTTTATCTTGGATCTCTTGGATCTATTGGATTTCTCGACGATATGTATACTTTCTGCATTTTATAATAGAAAACTATTAAGTGTATTGTTCATATATAAAAATTGTGTTAAAAATGCAAACCGATATTTACCGTTATAAAACCGATATATCGGTAATATATCTATAACTCTACTGGACCGTTATCATGAAAAAACCGTTATTAACTACATAGATACATGCGGAGTAATCCTTTTGTAGAGGGGCACGATCCGACCCTGATGTACAGACACGTCCATGAAGCATGAGTAGTAATCCATGACCAACGTGAAGAGATAGGGAAATAGAGAATCCCCTTCCCGCAGTCCCCTATTACTCCGGATAAACCCATACGAGAGACCCCGAATAAGAACCGAGAATGTAGCAAAAGTAATGCACTCCCGGATCCTTGCAACCCACAACTCATCGAAACCCATGGCAAGCATCAGCTGACACACGAAATTACGATTCACCATATCATAAGCTTCCTGAGGTCCAGTTTAACACAAGCTTCCATCTCCCCTATTATGTTGAATTTTCGGACATCTCATGAGCCAGGAGACTGTGCTCAACGATCGACCTGCCTTTGATGAAGTCCGCCTGATTGGGGAAAACTAGTCTCTGCATAATCTTCTCCATCCGCCGGCATATCAGGTGGGTTATTATTTTGTATAAATAATTACAACAAACGATGGACCTGAAGTCCGCCAGAGATGTAGCCCCCTCTTTCTTAGGCACCAGCGTCAAGAATGTATGATTTAGCTCCTTTAACAATCTACCCTTTGTGAAGAACTCCTGCACTGTCCCGAGGACTGGATGCTTGAGTGCGCCTCCCAGTGAAGTTTGTAAAATTTGCTATTGAAACCATCTGGTCCTGGTGTCTTGTTGGGATCGGCTCCCATTACTATCGCCTCTATCTCCTCCAATCTAATTGGGGTAGCAACTGACTATTTCCATATGGCGTAACCAGTCTCTCTCTTATATATATATATATATATATATATATATATATATATAAAGCCTTTATTCCAAATATTTGGAGTTGGCTATTTGAATCCTCTTCTTCCAATCGGCTTTGTTTAGTGTCATGTCCTCTGTAACTCTAACAAAAACCAATCATTCTTTAATACTTCAAACCATGTTTGTTTAGGCCTACCTCTAGTCTTAGCGGCTACATTAACTATAACTTCTTGTGGGTACATGTCTTCCATTACTTAAATCCACATTGTGCTCCAGGAGTATCACAATATATTTGGAGATGATGCCAAGAATGAAGCTGCAAGATTAGCAAGATGAATTAAAACATTAACAGACCTCCCAGGTTCAGATCGGCTGACCTTGACATTAACCATGGAATATCCTGTCTGTAATTGAACGTAACAAGTTGAATTGGTCGATGTCAGATCCAACAACACCAATTTGTACTATAAGTCTGCCTGAGCAAACTGAACCTGGTTATTTCCGATGCATTTTGGGATTTGTTTTTGTTCCTAAATAGTTCTGATTGACACAGGTTAAGGGAGTCCTAATTAGTGCAAATTGAACTCTGTAAAGGGAATGGTATGAAGAATCTACTGCTAACTCTCTTTTATTGTATCTCCACAATCAAGATTTGGACAAAGCATTAAAGGGAAACCGTAGATATTGAGGTTCCCAGTTGATGAGTAGAAATCTCTATTATTCATTTTATTCCTGTGATCTTAGCATCAGATTTGTGCAAGTTAGGATTAAATCGGTATTGAAATTCATGTTTTGATCGTGGGTGGGGATCAGATCTTGCATTGTCCTAACTAGATATAGCACATCAAAGAATTCCACTTGACTACTTGGGTTATCATCGACACAACATACTACCAAGGAAGATGGCGGCCGATGCAGGCCATCTTAGTGTAGGGATGATGCAAACTTGAAGAGTAAGTTGCATCTTTGACAGCAACTTTGGATCAAGTTTCTAAAACAGCTACCAGATGCAATTCGCCAATTAGGTATTGAAGGCAATGTCAAGAGGAGGTTGAACCGATAAAAGAAGCCCCCTGGAGATTGAGAGTGTGCTTGAGGGCAGTGAGGAGGATACAATAATCTTGAGATGATGAAGCTACCAATCAACTGGAATTCAGATTAGGTACCCAAATTGTTCTGGATGTTGAGAATCTTGAGATGAAGAAGCTACCCAAACTGAAATTCAATAGAAATACAATGTCAAATGGAATTGGGGAGATAGATGAAGAAATCTGATAGTTGGATTGAACAATGAACTGGTTGTAGACTTACTTAATACCTATAACTACAATCATCAGAATGGTATGTTTTTCATTTTAAAAAGTTAACAAGTCATGTCCTGACATCGTGAATGACCACATTACGAGCGACAATGTTTTAGTACCGAGATGGAAGATATTGAAGAAAACCATAACAGTTTTACCAGGTTGTCTACAAGGACAAGCGGATCAACATGGCAGTATTTACCGTAGGGATCTAAACAAACTATACATATATACACCATCTTGGTACATTGGTTCTGTTTCTTTCTTGATAATATGCCATTATGGATCAACCTGATAAGGAAACACTAGGAAACACTTGTCTATTTTTCTTGCTGAACTTATTTATCCTTTGTATGCCTGCATATGACAAGTACATAGTATAACTGTTAACTTGTTACTCAATAACTTCACTGTTAACTTGTTAATAACTTCTTGAGAAATTGAAAGAATAAGCATTGAGATTCCCTGTTGTTATACTTCTCAGCTTTGTGTTTATGTAGTCTGTTATTATATGTTCTGATTTCAACTTGGTTTTCCCTTTCATTTACTTTTTCTCTGCTTTAGATTGATGTGTTTCTGTTGTTTCTATATGTGCTAATTCTCTTTGTTATATCATGGTTTGCTGTTTCCAAGGTGTATAAGCATAATAAACCCTTGCAACACCGCCCCCCCCCCCCCCCCCCCCCCCCCCCCCCCCCCAACCCCTTCCCCCAAAAAACACCAAACTTCACCTAGTACGTAAATATCCATTTAACTTCAAATATTCCCCTCAACTATGGTGGTCATCATAGTGAACCGCCACTCCAAAGTTTTTCAACATATCCTCCTACATCAATGGTCTAAGCACGAATAAAATGTTGGAAAAGGAACGACACTGCCAAAATGTCATGTGTCTCTTACGCACAATTACATACAGTTGCAACAACTATAAGGTTTAATTCTAACTTCTTGTTGTCAGTCATTTGAAGTCTTTTCTTACATACAGTTTGCTGTTTCCAAGGTGTATAAGCATAATAAGGACCAATCACTGCAAGCAATCTTCGCTCTGCTAATGATATCTATCAAGGTAAACAATGTTATATTGTCTACTTTTACTTCTTACATTATATAATATAGGCATGAAGTAGTCTTGCTTTCAAACTAAATGTCAGTCATAATTGGGTCTTTGCAATTCCGACTTTTCCAACATATATTGCTTTAGAGGATATGTTGCCTTTTACCTTGTGTTGTACTGGTGATTCCAATCCCTAGGGAAGAGGCTGGTGGTTATGTTTATGCTGTTGTTTCTTTGATATTACTGCTTAAAGAGTTCAAAATGGGTCTCTATAAAAATAGAGTATGAAATGGTTCTCCATAACAATCTTTCAACGTGGACCTGAATGATTTCTTATGTTAGGTAGTGGCTCACTTATCTTGTCTTAGGTCTTAAATCTTTCTCGTGCTTAAGTTGGGATAGTGTTTTTGTTTATATCTAAACTAGCAAGATTCCCATGCAAAACATGGAAAGTTTTTTGAGATCCCATCTCTCTCTCTCTCTCTCTCTCTCTATATATATATATATATATATATATATATATATATATATATATATACATAAAGAGGTTTTAAAATAGCTCAAAATGAACCGTCTAAGCCATATGGATCAGGGTTAGCAGTATCTGAATCGGTAGCGGACTCTTCCTATGAGTATCAGGATCAACAGTATCAGAGGTTTCAGATCGGCGTATTGGATTTTATGGTATAAAAAAAAAATTATTAATAAATTAATAAAAATTTAGATTTTAAAAAAATATCCAGGCATAATTGTAAGTATTTTCTGTATTGTTTCATAATAGTTTTGAAATTGAATGAAATAATCATCCTTGCTTATTGGTTTACCTTATGATTAATAAGTTTTCTTCATTTACATGCTTTTACAACTTTACTTTTACATCCTTGCCGATTAGTCTTTTTCATTCAGTTTTCTTTGTCGAATTGCGTGGGAAAGAGATCCCCAATATCGGTATTGCTCAGTATTGTTATAGGCCGATGTTAGATTGGTACATGCCAAACTGTATCGGTATACTATATCGGATCGGTATTTGTCGATACTATAAAGTATGGTATGTATATAATTGCGTAATTAAGAAAAAAGAATAAATCCTAATTAGTTTCTAGACCTTAACAAACATATACGAAATCCTAAAATCCTGGTATTATCTAATATATGATATTATCTAACTAAGTATATATCCAAAGTCCTAAAACATATATATAACAAATCTTAATTGAAATATATTCAAATCATGTTTAAATTAATTTAATATAATTTAAATTTCTAACTAATTTTTCAACAATATTAGAGGAATTTTTTGGTACCGATCATATTGCCTAAAAATAAGAGATTTTTGATGAAAATTACTTGCGTAAAGAGCACGTGTAATGCACGTGCACGTGGCTAGTATATATATAAGAAGACGTATACGAAGAATTGTCTTCTCTTTGTTTTTTAATATTAGTTTTCTTTATAGTAAAAGATTATATTTCCTTCAATAAGGAATCACCCATAAGCAATGTGAAATGACCCTAGTTAGGGTGTGCACCGTAACCACGGATAAAATACTATACTAAAATCTAGAAAAGATTCCGGGGATCGTAATTTTTACCTTCTATAGATCTGTGTGAGAAATTTTCTATAAGATATCGTGGGGACTTATAGTACTATTATGAAGATTTTGAATTTTAATTGTGAATATCTACTTCGTACTATATATAAGCAAGCATATGTTTTCATGCATGGCAATATATTGAGAGATAAGGAATACGTGTTTTGATGGAAGTTGGAGGTGTCGCCAATTGAGGATAAGACGATAGAAAATTATCTCAGATGGTTTAGACATTTGCAGTGTAGACCAATGAATGCACTAATTAGGAGCGGTAAATGTAAGAAAATACAAATGACCGACCACAAAAAGTTAGGATTAAACCTTAGTTGTTGCAACTATATGTAATTGTGCCTAGGAGGCACGTGCCATTTTCACAGCGTCCTTTATGTAAGAATTGTCTTCTCATTGTTTTTTAACATTTGTTTTTTTCATAGTATATATTTCCTTTAATAAGGAATCACCCATGAGCAATGTGAAATGATCCTAGTTAGGGTGTGCACTGTAAGAACAGATAAAATACTATACTAGAATCTAGAAAAGTTGAAAAGATTACGGGCATCACAATTTTTACCTTTTATAGATCTATGTGAGAAATTTTTTATAAGATATGACGGGGACTTATAATATTATTATGAAGTTTTTGAACTTTAATTGTGGATATCTACTCCGTACAAGACATGAAAGCATATGTTATCATGCATGGCAATATATTGAGATAATGAATAAATATTTTTATGGGAAGTTGGAGGTGTCACCAATTGACGATAGGACGATATAAATCATCTCAGATGGTTTGGACATGCGCAATGTAGACCAATGAATGCACTAGTTAGGAGCGGTTAATGTAAGAAAAGACTTCAAATGATTGACAACAAGAAGTTAGAATTAAACCTTAGTTGTTGCAACTGTATGTAATTGTGCGTAAGAGACACATGACATTTTGGCAGCGTCGTTCCTTTTCCAACATTTTATTCGTGCTTAGTAATTCAAGATACTAGGGTTTTGATCAAGGAACTCCTTGACCCATCCCCCCGGATGACCATTGATGTAGGAGGATATGTTGAAAAACTTTGGAGTGGTGGTTCACTATGATGACCACCATAGTTGAGGGGAATATTTGAAGTTAAATGGATATTTATGTACTAGGTGAAGTTTGGTGTTTTTTGGGGGAGTGGGGGGAGGGGTGGGGGCAAGGGTTTTAAGTTTGGAGTTCTATTTCTTGGTATTTATAGATTGTTATGTAAGGTTCGATTGATAGTTTGAATCCATCATTGAAGTCCTGCCTAAACCTCTCATTATCATCACAAAACACTATCTATTCTTCAATCTACGACATTAGGTGTGTACGGGTATGTAAGGAAGGCCACTTACAAGTCTTTCCCTTCCTCCTTTTTTCCTCTCTCTCTCTCTCTCTCTCTCTCTCATCCTTTTATTTTGGAATATACTACTAGTTCATGAAAGAACGCCCCCCCTCCCTCTCCCTCTCCCTCTCCTCCTCCTCCTCTCTCCCCTTTCCCCTCTCTTCCCCTTCCTTCCCTATTGGAATGAGAATGAGAAGTGGCTATCAGATGAGGCATCTTTGATCTATACTAAACCCCTGTGACTGCACACTGTCTTCTTAGTTCGTATGTGCTGTCTCCATAAAACAATGAGATCTCAGATTCTTAATAACTCATGTCCCAATGATTAGACAAGTACCCCAATCTGGTAAAAACTTGGAGTTCTATTTTATTATATAATAAATAATAACTGAGGGGTACACATATAATGACTAAAATACTGTTTCCTAAAAGCAAATGTAGATGCGTCTATGCCCATGCAATGTGCGATTAGAATTGGAAGCCCAAGTGGAACCTGAACCAGAACTGGAAGACGATATGCAACTGATAACCTCCAGTTTGTAAACATGAGGTTTGGTTCAATCCATTTACCCTGGACCGAACCAGCTTTCAGCTTGTGACCTGGATGGAGATCCCGTTCAGGGTATCGTCTGGAAAGGAGCTCCAATTTCCTAGAACGAAGCCTCCTGTCCTTATTCTGTAATGCCTAATTACATATTTATTTGGCAAATCTTTTTTCATTTTTCCGGAGGAGTTATAATTGTGCTGGTTTATTGTTATTTGGTAGGTCTTCATCACTTGTATGTTTTAGTTCAATTTCTCTTTTTTTTACCTACCTTGTATTTTTGTTTATGCTGGATTCTGATACCTTCATGACGATCTTTCTTTTGTAGAATGCTAGTAGGAGTGGGTGGTTTCAGGCTGCAGATGCTGATGAACTTCTTAGAATCGGAAATGAGGTCGTTGAATTGTTGCCGGTGAAACAAAATAGTTTCTAGCATTTTGATGGTAGACTTATTATTATTATTATTATTATTATTATTTTTTTTTTGTGAAGTAGCTTTTTGGCAGCTTCTGTACTAGCGCAAGCATCAGAATTGAAGTGAGCAATGCGCTGAATACTCTTTCAATGATCATGTCTAGGTAAGACATACAATTTCTACAATGTAGTGCTCTTTATGAGTGTATTTTATACGTTGGACTTGTGAACTCTAGATTCATAGTTTTCTAGTTGTGGCACATTCAAATAACTTGTTCCACTTCCTAGTTTAGTGTGGGGTTACTTGCTTTATCTATCATAACCAATTTTTATTACTAACTATTTGCCTCCCCTGCTAAAGCATTTGGATGGTGTTAGTGCAGGGCAGCATTTGGTACTATATTGCAATGTTTTATGTATCTGCTGAAACTGATCCCGAAACCGATACCTGAACGGCCGAAACCACCGAAAGTACTAAAACCGACCACCGAACCCTCCCAAAGCCCCGTAAACTGCCGAAATTGTATTCAGACGCAGGTGTCGAAACTGACTTTTTGAACCTTGCTATATTGTTACCTGAATTCCTGAGTGCATGGGTTCAATTACTATTCATTGTCTGCACAACAGTATAACAGAAGCAGGTGGCGTTCTCATAAAGGATAATATAAGGAAATACAGAAACTGGAAAAGGCTTTAGAAGGATATCTGTATAGTTTAGGAAACCTGCTCTATCTTCAACATATTGACACTTTAGAAGTTTTTTGAACTGCAAATCCACAACAAAGTTCTTTGTTGCAACCTTCGTCTTTAACTCCTTTTTCTCTTACATCGATAGCTTTAGTAAAGTGAACAGATGAGTTGATGTATCTTGGAGATTCTAGCTTGCTGTTGCTGGACTAATCATTTGGGTTTTTTATTTCACCACTATTCTCTAAAGTGAACCAGTAACATTGTAGATGTTGTCTAGCTTTGCAAAACTTCTCTCTCAGAAATTACAATACAAGACGAGCCGGATATGTCTTCCTAATTCCTATAGGGTCAAAATACTTTTGACCTGAATCTTTCAAAAGAAGTTGCAGTTCCATCATTTCTTCTTATAGGTGACAAATGTCTAATCACCAATTCTAGCCATGTAATTTTTGTTATCAATCATATTGTGGCTATTTGGTTTGAAGCTAGGTTGCATGGTTACCTCCAAGTGTGATTGGATGGAGTGTGAAACCAATGATGGATTCGAGTTGTAAGTGCCAATCGAAGCAGAAGCTAGCCTCAAAAGCAGCAGCAACAAAAAAAAGAGGAGGAAATTTTGTTGGAAGCGACTGTGGTTCATGTGATTGGTCTGCGAAGCGGCTGCACTGACCATACATGTTTGGCATGAACGAGTTGGAGCGTTCTGACCGAAGATGTCAGGCATTGGAAATTTTGTTGGAAGCGATTGTGGTTCATGTGATTGGTCTGCAAAGCGGCTGCACTCACCATACATGTTTGGCCTGAACAAGTTGGAGCGTTCTGACCGAAGATGTCAGGCATAGTTAGGGTTCATTGGTGGATACAGTTGTCTTTGTTGTGTTCCTTCGTTTTCTTCTTAATGAGAGTTGAGTTATGATGGAAACTTCTAGATTTGTGTAGTAGGCCCCATATTAGTTGTTCTGGGTCATATATAGACCATGAGTATCAATATCGGTAGTTTTGGCAGTTGGCAGTTTCGACTCGGAATTTCGGACTTCTTGCTATAAGCATTTCCGTGTATCTAATATCTATATCCATTTCTCTTTGCTACCTAGAAAGGTAAGTCTCACTTTAGGCTTGGTAGTCGTGCCAGTCTCGCTACTCAGTCAATGGGAGGAATAGAATCCCTAGATTTTTGCCTTGAGCCTTTAGTTCCAAACCTTTCAGTCAAGCCGGTAAGTCAAGCTGGTAACGTCACCTCACTTCGCTCTCCTATAGTTTCCTACTTTTGATGAAAGAATTTATGTTATTGAACTAGCTAATCTATCTACTAGCCGCTTTGTTCAAAACCTTTGAGTCTCGTACCTAAGAAAGTCATATTCCTTCGATTCGGTCAAGCATCTGATCTGATCATGCAGCGGATGGGTTACCAGATCGACAGATAGAAGGGAACCATATCCTAAGATTGTGGTTGAGCCAGTAGCTAGCGGCTAAGACTAAACATCAGATAAAAAGCGGAGCTGTTTGCTGCAAGATAAGTTGCAAGACCAGTCAATACCAGAGAATCAACAGAAGAAGCATAAAAAAGAGAAGAAGAAAGAGCACACCCAGAGAGAGAGAGGGATGTGAACTTGGGTACTAGATTACATAAACTAAAAGGGATGAACCCAACTCCTCGACCAGAAAGGAGTTTCAAATTTCAGAAAGTCAAAATTAATAATAATTATTGTAAAAAAAAATAGAAAATATTGCATATGTTTAGGAACAATTCTATATATTATTTGTTATTCCTTGTTAGCTTTGAATGGAATAATAGTAAGATTGATGGATGCTACGGATCTATAAGATACAACTTAGACAACCGGAATGGTTACAATATGTCAATAAGGAATCTTATCGACACCTAGCAACATGTAGATCTTTGACACACCGAATCATTACATTGACATGGTTTTCTCTGTATTTTCTCCCTGTTCGTTGTAATCTTTTTACTGAGTTGACCTGAAAAAAGTGTCTCGATGTCGCTATCATCCAGTAACGTTAGCAAACAGTACCGGATCGGGACATGCAAAAAAAATGCGATATGGTCTTATATGTATCAGTATTGGCTGATATCGCGAACCTTGATACAGACATGATGGTCCTTTTTATTTCTTTAGTTGTGTTTTAAAGAGTTTGGTCAAGATTTTAGTATCTCGTTGATTATTGTAATTATTCTTTGCTAATATTATTGTATTACACCTAATATAAGTACAGGTTTTTTTTTTTTTTGTTTAATTAGAGTTACCTACAGCAATTTGATAGCACAATTGAAAGGGTCCTGCTGCAACTAGGATGTTTGATTTCTCCTCTGGTATAGGATCACATGGATTTTTTTTTGGATAGGTTCAGCATAGAAAGTCAGTGCTGCTCCAATCAAAATCCAATTAATAAACTTGGGAAATTGTGCTTGATTCAGCTGATCCAGAAGTCCACAGTAAATATGAACATCAGCTGGAGCGATACTCCATTTGGTTTTGCCTTAGTGAAGAGAAAATCTTGTTTGTGTCACCAATACTTTTTGGTAGCATATCCATTTAGGCTTTTATGTAGAAGCACCATATCTCACTCAAGTAGAAATTTCAAATTTGAGCTTTAGTGTCATGTTGATTTCTGCAATCCCATTACGAAGGCCTTTCTGCTCATCTTCTATCTGCGCAATCTGCAAGGGCATGGCCATCTCTGAGAATAGGAACACTAAGTATTTTATCTTCAAATGTATACAGATATAGCGTGAACTTATTACTTATATTAAGATTATTTCATACAGGTTTGGAAGTTTTTATGATATTTCGTAGTTTGATCTGATTTGCGTGTGCAATCAATCTCAATAGTATATTTTCTTCTGTATGCGTTATAGTTATAGTGCCATGGTTTGTTCTTGGACAGATATATGATATGCATGTAGAGATTATAATTGTTTTACATGGAAACAATATTGTTGTTTAGCATATTTTTTTTAGACAACGGGCTTATTATTATTTTTAATATGTAGGTTTTATTCCAGATTTAGCTTGGGTGATCTGATTGTTTCTGTTGAAGCAAAGGTTGGTATTATTTTTCTTGAGTGCTTATCATAATTGATTTGGATGCATGTCCTCCAAATTATATTGTCTATACTGATGGAACTTAATCATATCCTAAGCGATAGATACCACCCTCTGATTACTCATCCAATACTGGAAACATGTTTTTGATAATGTTTCTTTTGGATCTTAACCAAACTATATTATTTTACATTTGTATCTAATAGATTTACCTGACATTTTTTTTTCCATTTATCACTTGTAAACTGTAGACATATGGTACTATTGGTGTTCTCAAAATATGAAGGTATTAGTGGTGGTATTACATGCGTAAACAACAACAATAAAACTGCATTAGTTCAAAACTTTGGGGTAGCTACATGATTTCTTTTCTTTCGTTCCGCTTTGTTAAGTATCATCTCTCTAACATTAGCAAATGCTATCACAACATCAATCCAAGTTCTCTTATGCTTGCTTACCCTACTTTGACAACTTCTTTAACTAATATCTTCCATCACGGGGACTTTCATTATGCAGATGATACTATTCTTTTTGGGAGAAATGATCCTTTTCAGATTGGAGTGATTAAATGGGTTTTGTATACCTTAAAATCTCTGTTTCGGCTTAACATAAACTACGATAAAAGCACGGTGGTATATCTGGTGGATAAGGGAGCTGCTCTAAAACATCGACCATGCTTTTCAAATATAAGATCCGAAGTTTTATCTTATCTATGTCTTCCATTTAGAGTTGGGACTTCCACGTGAATTGTTTGGACAAAGATAATTGACAGAGTAGACAAGAGATTTAGGGTTCAAAGTCAAACTTTTATTGTTGGAAGGATCATGCTCATTAATTTAGTGCTCTCGGTGATACCTTCGCGTTACATGGCTTGTTATGAAATGTTGGTTTGGTTTATTGATAAAAAATAACAAACTAAGCAGAATGTTTTTGTGGAGAGGTAGTGCAGATCAGGGTGTCGAGGTTATCTAGTAAAATGTGGGATGTTTGTGCAAAAGAAGAGTTTTGGGGTTCTGAATTTTATGAAAAACTTGCGGTTTAGGAATAAGGTATGTTGGTGAAATGGTGATGCTGGAAGATTTGGTCAAATAAATATAATAGCCTAATAAAGATCATTCCAGTTATGGTGGCAGACTAATCATAATGAGGATAACTAAATCTGGGATTTGGTAGGGGTAGTGAAGACTAACGATATCTTATTCACATAGGAAAACTTTACTTTAGGGAGGGGGATCCAATTTCTTTTGGGAAGACCCTTGGTGTAGTCAGACCCCAATTAAATGGCGCTTCCTGTCTATCTATAAGGAGGCCTGGACAAATGAAATTTCGTGCAGATTCAATGGAGAAGGGTTCAATGGAGACCTCGGTTTAGACGTACGGGGGAGAAGATTTGTGAAGGGAAATTTCCTATCATCTGTTTTCCAGCTGGAAAGTTCCCTAATATTTTGGTTTTGAAGTTTAGTGTTAACCAATTATCGCTCATTAATCAATTGATGCTTAATTGTGTTGTGATAAGGGTTTCAATTCAATTTAAAATTAAAATCCAGATAAACATAATGAAAATCCATCAAAATTAAAAAGTAGGACAATTTGGTCCCTAGAACGGGGGAAGAAAGCAGGTTGTCCCATGTAAATCCTTGGACGCGATTATGTGCTAATGTAAAAAAATACAAATTTCTGTAAGTTAGCCATTTCTGGTTCAAATTTGCAGTATCCACAGTGTATGCTATACATTGTCCTGACATCATAATAATCATCATTGTCCAAGCCATTCTTTCATCAGAATGGGGATGACTATGGAGTATAAAAGACCTCACTCCATAAATGAATTGACAAGTTATTGTGACCAATTATCAACCTGTCATCAATCCTATATGCTGGTGTCAAAAGTAATCTCCAAACCACTTTTTTCTTGTATCTTTTTTTATCTCCTTTGTTTATTCATTTAACTTCGTCTTTGCCATTGATTTTTCTTCACGAATGAAATTCCATTGCCAATGTCACTACCCTTTTCTCAAATGAGGTTTCTACTTTGCAATTTTTTTTTTTCTTCTGAATTATTTTAAATTTTTATGCTTTCTTTCCAACTCTCTCCATATCAACTATTTTTCTTCGCCTAAACGGTTTCCTTTGTGGACAACCCTCTCTTCCGAAGTTTAGCAACCCTCTTGAAATAAGTTTTTTTTATTTTAATTGCAAACATTCTAAACTTTTTTCAAATTTGTTTTCTTTTAATTTGGTTTTTTTTGCATATAAGTCCCCCAAATCTAGTTTATTTTTAATAAAATTCTCCAAATCTCGTGGATTGCTAATGTTATCCCAAATCATCATGAAATCAAGTTATGAGTCCCTTTTACTTTCAGTTTAGATTATTTTAACCTAACCCAAGTATTAACCTAGTTAATAGATGGTTTCCCCCTTAATCTATATTCAACCTCCAAAATTTTTTCTTCTCTTTTTATTTTTAAATATTTAGTTCCGGAAAGCTTCTAAAACTTTCTCCTACCAAAATCAAGCTTTTCGATTATGGTGGATTTTGAAGAGGGTATGATACATCAACAATATTTCTTTACTCATATAGAGTAATTTTGGTGGTTATTTTGGGGAAAATGTTATATCACCAACCACATTCGACTTTGTACTATTTAATCTTGCCTTTTCATTTGATTTTTCACATAGGTATGTGTTAAAAAAAGCTCGTATGCATGTACCTTCTAATTCTTCTCTGCAATGATCGATGCTATTTCCTTTCTGCTCTTAGGGGAAGGGTAGAAGGTGAGCGTTAGTGAGACGAGATTAGTTTGAAGTGAGATCTTCCGTGCCTTAGAAATTGAAGAGGGCATTGGAAGAAGAAGCAGACTAAAAATGAATCAGTAAGGAGATGCAAACGGAGATGCAGACCAATGATTCATTAAGGTCTATTTTTGAAGAGAGTATGGTTGGAAATGATGGGTTTAGGGATTTTAAAAGAATGAGAGACGAGATAATAGAGAAAGACAAGGAGGAGAAGTTGGAGAGTGGGGAGAGAATGGAGAAATATAAAGAAGAGGAGTTGTTCCATGGTGAAGCCTTTGAAGAAGAGAGGTTGGAGAAGTTGTAATGGATGTTTGTGCGGATGACAATGGAGGAGAATGAGGGTTAGTTGGGAAATTAGAACAACTATTGAGCACAAAGTGATCAATGAAGACATATTAGTGATATCGTCATTAAGTATAACAAAATATTCCTCTTTTACATGAGTTAATTTAACTAGAGACTCATAACTCGATTTTCTTCTGATTTGGGGGACTTATTAGCAATTCACGAGATTTGGAAAACTTTATTAAAAAACACTAGATTTAAGGGACTTATATGCAAAAACTCCTTTAGGTTTTCTACACAATAATATTATGATTCAAAATATTTTCATGAAATTTAATATATTATTTGTCTTCTTCTTTAAATAAAATTTAAAATGTATGTCTCTCTCCATTGAGAGGAGTGCAATCCCATGCGCGTTGAGGGCCAGGTGTACCTTGTCCCGTGACAATACTGCCAATCAGCTTCATAGTAACCATGGTCTAGAAAAGATCTAGATGAAGATGTCAATGTGTCGATTTGCTATAGTGAACATTGATCTCTAGGCAAATTAAGTCAAACAGGAAAGGAATGAAGTTCCCTTTGCTAATACTTTGTCCTGCGTTGCATCATATATTCTCAAGTCTACGTCAAGTGTCTTCATTACGTCAAGTGTCTTCATTGCGACTGCTGAAGAACTTTTCTCGTCTTTATATGTTCTTTTTTGTGCAAAGAATATAATTTAGAGGCAAACAATTGTGCACTGGAAATGAAAATTTCTCGTGCTGCTTATTTTTTTTAATCTTATTTATCGCAGATTTGGAAAATCTACAAAACAAAAAGCACATCTTCTCCTATTTTTGTTAGTTGCTTAATATTTTTTGTGCTATATCCTTGAGTTTCTGTGAGTCTCATGCACATTTCATAGATTGTGGAAATTTTCTGGATGCTTATGCTCAAGTTATCTTCTTCCTGTTTGCAGCCTGGGTACGAAACTTTGATGACTGATTTTAACATCAAGAAAGACAGGCCTCCGGAGCAAAAGATAGTAAGCATCTTCTAAATGCAGTTATTACTGCTAGTAAATCTTGACAAAAATACACAATGAATACCTGAACTAGGGTGAAAGCAAGCCAAAGTTCTACTGTGCAATCAATATCTGCAGCATAGGAAAGCCTGGGTGATTGTAAATAGTTTAAATTTATTTACATCCCTCTTGCTATAATATCATTATAAGGTTATTATCCATTTTTTGTTGGAGAATTTACTTGCCACATCTGCTTGGATTGACTGATTAGTTTATTGTAATTGATTATCTGTGCTTTGTTTTTATCGATGATGACGAGACAATAATTTTACTTTCAGACCCTTTAGCAGAATTTTATTGTTTTCAAACTAGTTGGCTGGCTCTTAAGAAGTATCAATAGCATGTCTAACCAGCTTGAGACATTTGGATTTTTTTTTTCCTCGTCCTTTAGGAGTTCCTCGAGAATACCCTAAGTTAGCCTTTTTTTTCAGATAAGGTCAGTCATTAATTAACATCCATATTTGAATCCTTTAAAAGATTGAACGGTATGTGACCGATTGGAAACCAACTTTGTGGTTATTCTACCCATTTAGTCTTAAATATATATCCGTTAGTTCCTACTTCCCTGTCATATATATATATATATATATATATATATATATATAGGGCATACCATTTTGTTGGAACAGTCTAGTCCAACAGGAGGATCAATGCTAAGATGTGAATATGCAAACCAGTAAATAAGTGGCGGTTGTTCACTACTACTTTCAATCATCCTGACTACAAACTGCAAATTGTTGGTTATTTACTCATGTTCCTGATCTAGTTGAATTTTATCCAGCTTCCGCCAAACATTTGGCGGACATATAAAGCTTCTCTGTTTGTAGATTTCTTATTGTTTGATTTTCTTCGTCTTCTCCTACACCATAATTATGATATTATTGTGCTTACAATTTCAATGAAGGAGCATTAGATGAGCACACTATTGATGTCCTGCTCAAAACTGCCTCCATAAAATTGTAATCAAGGTTTCTAAATTTTTTTGTTAACATTGTTATGGCATATATTTCTTCTTAATTTAGATAGAGGTACAATGGTTAGTATTTCAAAAGGATAGTTCAGTAAGAGATGGCTATTTATTTGATATTTGTTTTCAAAGTTGTAAGGACTTCAACTCTTGTATAATTAACTTATCAAGGGCCTCAACATTAATGCACAGCAGGCCGAGATCAGAATGGTAATTAATGTAGAATTGGTTAATTCTTCAGTGGTTCCAACTTGACTTAAAAATCTTCCTTATTTGGTTCCTTTTTATGTCTGGCTCGTCACTGATGAATATAATTAAGATTAGGCTTGAGAATCATTTACTCTTGTAGTGGCTTTCATACTTTTGCTTGAGTGAACAATGTAAAGTGGACCTTAGGAGATTTGATATTTTAACTAGGAAACACTGGCACTTCAAATTTGATTTTCTGTCCATATGGACAATTACTGTATACTCCAAAACACTAGAAGATGCCAAATTTGGTGCCTCATTTGTATCATATGGCAACTTATGTGTGACATATACGTCTTTCAAGGTATCCTTCTCGCTGTTTATTTCAAGAAGCAACTAAGCAGGTTTATAGAATCGTACTAGTAGGCATTTATAAAAGCTTTGATGCTATTTTTAACAACATAATTGACATGCCTAAGTTGGTATTTACTTATAGCTAAGCAACGGATATGACTGTATGTGGATTGTGGAATCTAATATTGCATTCATTTTCCTATAGGGGTTATTTGTAGTTAATGATTTGGAAACATCCTCTAGTCTTGTAAGCCCTCCACAGGTTTATAGAATCGTATTGTAGGCATTTATAAAAGCTTTATGCTATTTTTAACAACATAATTATCATGCCTAAGTTGGTATTTACTTATAGCTAAGCAATGAATAGGAACATTGTATGTGGATTGTGGAATCTAACATTGTACTCATTTTGCTATAGGGATTATTTGTAGTTCGAACTGATGAATTGGAAACATCCTCTTGTCTTGTAAGCCCTCCACAAGTAAGGTACATATAATTCACTTCTTCTCTTAAGTTTTACTGTTGGTGAGCATACAGAAGAAGTAATTGTTGTCTGTTTTATAGTTTCTTGGTAAATGGAAAAGGTGTTGCAAGACGGACTAATGTTTCTCTGGTTTGTTTGCTTCCTTTGAGTCTTGTATGATTATTTCTTGTGTGACCCAACTCTCTCTTGCTATGGCCTTCTTGGCTTATGCATCTAAGACACTTCTTGATACTTATTTGGTTGGTCAGGATAACGGACCTCAATTACCAAGTGACATTACTAAAATGCTCAAATATGGAATGAATATTTTACAGGCAATTGGAAACTTTAATGGTATGCTGATATCTACATTTGATCCTTGTTTACAAGCTGTTCCTTTAGTAGCAACCTGTTGAACTTGATCTACTTAACTGCGAACTCAACTTGCAGGTAACTATATCATAGCAGTAGCTTTTATTAGCAATGTACCTTCTTCAGATCGTTCAATAGTCAAGGATTATGTCCAACCTGCTGTTGCAGCACAATCACATGGTAAGCAGTTGATATAGTAACAGTCTCTGCTTCATATGCTTGAATGTTTATTGACTTGAATATTTCATCATTGTTATTGCTGATCGTATTATGGGTTTCTTATCCCTTTCTGCTGTCTTAATTGTCTCTATGATACTTTATGTTTGTGGGCTTCAATGTTGTGTTCTTTATGATTGGTTAGGTTACCGATCTATACATACTGTGTGATTCTGTGTTTTCTTAAGTATGTTTTTCTGAAGCTAGTATATACATAATTCTTTTATGTGATCTGCAAATGCTAGATTACAGTTAAGTTGTTTGTCCTAAGGTTACAATTTTGATGAAACATTGCTCTAAAATTAGTGAAAGCTAGTATGTTGTCTAATATTTATTGTTACATACAATTATATGTTTCTGCTGCTTGTATCAGAGGTTCATATTGAAGATTTTGCACAGTTAAAATAAGAAACAATGTTCAATTTGATGTCAGATTATGAGCTGATTGAGGGGCCATCAAGAATCTCTCTAAACTGCCCCATAAGGTATGTCAAAACCATGTTAGAAGTATTAGTGTCGAGAGCATGTTATTTTTTTCTGTTCCTTCATACTTCATTAGTTTGATCTGTTTAATCATTAGATTGTTCACTAGTTTCTGTTATTGAGTTATGTACATGGCTTATTCTAATGAGTCGAAAGGACATCATAAATAATTATGTTGACCTTCATAATACATATTTAATACAAGGTAGCATGCCAAAACAAGATATTAGGTCTGTTGAGACATAAGAGTGACTAGTCTGTTTTGCTTTACTTGGTGGTTATTACTCTGCCGAGGATGAGATCCATGTGTACATAGAGTTAGACATTTGAACTTGTCAGGCTAAATTCATTTATTTTCTATAGCAGAGGCATCAACTACCATGGAATGGAACTGGACAATATTTGAAGTAAAATATGCAGGATTTGTGTTTATATTCCTTAGATGCAACAGATTAGGATGTGTAGAAGTCCATTAATGTCTTAGGTGCGTCTTTGTGGTTATAAAATGTAGCCAGCTCCAAAAGGTTGGTATTTTTAATTGTTCACAGAAATTATGGGAGATGTAATCCACAATTTGGAATGGGTAAAGCAATGAAGCTTTATTGTAAGTACATAAAATGTCCTTTGTTTAGTAGACTATTTATAGACTTGAAAGTGAGACCGAAAACTAAACAATCTCAAACATGTTAGGAACAAGAATTTGAAGACCTTCAAAGTGCAAAAATAATTACTTCAACCTAGCTTTCTAAACCAGACTTCTCAACAATCTACTCTTATTACCAACATAACATCCACAGGACTGAGGAGCTTCTTAACATTGAGCAGGTCTAGACCTCAATCTTCATAACCACTCTTAATTGTTCACTTTGTCCTCACATCCTGAATAAAAGGGCTAGAAGGATAAAATGAACAATTTAAAATTTAATAAGGCTCCTAATATAAGATGGACTTGTAGACAAGTTCGTGACATGAAGAACAAAATCTAAACTGGGATCAACATCTCTTTTGCTGATTGTCTTAAGACGGTGAAAACAGAGTCATCAGTTCTTTAAACTTGACCTCAAGTAGGAAAAAGAAATGTCAATTATGTGGTGAAAAGCTCCTGAATCAATGATCAAGGAGCTGTGGTAGAGGTGACAGAGTTTCATATTTAGGAGGAGACAATATCCTCATGCTTCTTCATTGGCATTGGAGCTTATCAGCTGTCCTGTAGAGAAAGTTCCATAATAGACAGAGGAGGCAATTTTGCCTTTGGCTACAACGTTCTTTTGTAGATGTCAGTTGTTATTGGTTTCAGGTAGGGAAAGTTCTCAAGACTTGTTCTCCCCATGCAATGGCTTTTTGTAGTGATTCATTCGAGAGTGCTTTTTCCATCTCAACTTACACTCATACCATTTATTTCTTCATGGAAGCAATTAATGTGGATAGATTAGAAATAATTATCTATTTTATATGTTGCATTGGGACTTGTTTTGGAATGATTCATATCTCACACCTTCTAGCACCTAGTTTAATATGATAAGTGTCCAAGACTTCGGCTTGACCCTGATTTATCCGGTTGAAGTTTCTTTTAGCACGACAAGTAATTCAAATTTGTGATATTTTCAGTGTATTTCCAGTATTTTGTTTGGTTGCTCTTGCTCTCCTAATCTTTATGTTAGTAGTGATCTAATTTCTTCCACCGACTTATGGATTTTAATAAGTGCTTCATGCATTAGACACAAGCCACGTTCCTCTTCTGGGCCATGAGATTTCTTCAGTGTAGTCAAAGGCGCGCCTTGCTCCTAGGCGCATGGGTAGCGCCTCAGGGCACTCCAGGCGGGACGTAATTCTTAAGGCGCACCTAAGGCGCGCCTTTTCCGAGCGCCTTGGAATAGCTAATGCGCGTCTTGAAAATCTTGTGAAAAAAATAACATGTTTAGACTATTTTTTGAACTGTTGTACTGTTTTTAGACTTTTTTTTTTTTTTTTATTGTTCTCTCTCTCGCTCACTCAATTCAAAGTGATTGCAACCTAGACATGGGGGAATTTGAAGCACACATGTTTATCAATGTAGAAAACCGATGTGAATATATATATATATATATATATATATATATATATATATATATATAATTTTTGTGTTATATATATAATTTTTGTGTCTCACGTCACTTGGGCGTGCACCTTAAGTAGGCCTTGCGCCTCGGGCGATTTGGACCATTTGCGCCTCGAGTGCGCCTTGCTCCTTTGACTACCTTGGATTTCTTTAGCTCCTTTAACATCCAATGGGGTTATAGCAGAATAATAGATAGTCAAATCTGATATACGGTGTCATAGTTTCTTCCTCTCCTAATCTATAAGTTGGTAGTGATCTAATTTCTTCCACCGACTTCTGGATTTTAATAAGTGCTTCATGCATTATACAGGAGCCACGTTCCTCTTGTGAGCCATGAGATTTCTTGAGCTCCTTACAATGGGGTTATAGAGTAATAATAGATAGTCAAATTTGATATACGATGTCATAGTTCTTCCTCTCCTAATCCATAAGTTGGTAGTTAGCTTATTTCCAGTATTTTGTTTGGTATACGATGTCATAATTCCAAGCAACAGTGACACCACCTTTGAATTTACTTGCTCCGACTTTCAGATGTCGAGATCCTCTCTAAAAGTTCCTTGTTCTTCCTAATTTAGTAACTTTCTTACCCGAAACTATGAAGAGCAGACATGGCCTGCTACTCGTGGTGTCATGTTCATGGAGCTTCAAAATTATGATCTGATATGCAGATTATCCTGATCCATTTTGTTTCGAGGACTGTAGATCCTTCTACAGCAGACATAACCTCCTAATAGTTGCTTACAAAAAAAAAAAAAATCTCTTCCTTGGCTTGGACTCAACTTTTAAAGGAACCTGCAGAGAGAACAATTTAGATCTTAAGCAACCAATCAGATCTGGTTAGATTAGTCACGGTCTTAAGACTTCATATAAGCCCTGCAAATTAAGTGCAAGAAAATAGAACACGGAGAAATTTGGTTTTATGGAGATTTGGGAGTCTGGGGAGTTTGAAGTTTTAGGGAGAGGGAGGCCTTTGGAGAAGAAGCATGATGTTAATCTCCTTAAAGATGCTCTGATACCACGGGGATTCTAATTACACAAGGAATAGGTTAGAAGACGAATAGAAGAGTGGAGGAAAGGAAATCTGGGGTTTTGCTTGTTAGTCATATAATTATCACGATGATGTATCTTATCTTATATATAATACGAAAACTTCTAGGCTTCACCGTGGAATTTTCATGTTCCAAAAGTGCCCTTCTCCAACCAACCTTATATGTATCAAAATATGCTTAAATTAACTAGGTGTAAAACATGTAAATTACACCCCCCCCCCCCTTAACATAATTACTAACCACTAAGAATTACACACTCCAACTACAATAAATGTTCACCCTTTTACTTACAAAATATTTTATACTATTTCAAAATGGGTTTGGTCATGCAAGTATACATTTAAAAAGTGAAAAAAAAAACACAGACAAAAGACATTGCATGAGCGCGACTTCTAGTATATATTAGTCAGCATGGACATGGCACACCAGTTTACACTACATTTTTTGCACACATCTGCATGAAGACAAAGCGCTTTAGGCTCTTTTACAGTGGACCCGTGGACTAGTTCAGAACTTCAGAATTCTGAAATTCATAAAACACTGCTATTATGTCTGCTGCATTTCTGATTTCTGGATTCCTTTTCTCCTTCACTTGAATCACTTCTCTATTTTTTTTTTTTTTCATTTGGCTGATGTTTCTCCTTACTCATCCGAGTTCTTACATTTTGGTCCTAAATTTGAAGAAATTTGCATGCTGTTGTTGCTTATTTTGATATAGAGTATTCTTTCTTTCCATGAATAGCTTTAGGCGTATAAACACTCCTGTTAAAGGGCATCTCTGCAAACACCCTCAGGTGATAATCTTATTTCACTTGTTTAAATTATTCTTTCGTATCTGGCATTTCTTTTTCTTGATTCAATTTCTTGTTACTGTAGTGTTTTGACTATGAAAACTATGTGGAGATAAATTCAAGGAAGCCATCCTGGCGTTGTCCTTGTTGTAACCAGCCTACTAGCTTTGTTGATCTGCGCATTGATCAGAATATGGTGAAGGTAATTTTTTCTATTATCAATGGTTTGCCGTTTTCCATAAATCGGTGCATCTCAATGTTTTTGTCTTCCCTTCAGATACTACAGGATGTCAAAGACGATATTACCGATGTTCTTATTTCTGCTGATGGATCCTGGAAGGTGGTTATAGAGAATAATAGAAGTACAGATCAACAGAAGAATGAGAAACATTCTGAGAAGCAAGTTAGTGAAACAGACGGCCAGTCTAAAAGTATCTCTAATACTTCAGAAAATGTTGTGGACCTATGTATGGATGAAGACGGCGGGAGTGATCAAAACTCCTATGAAACTGATAGAAAACCGTTCAAGAACTCACAGGAGTTACTTTCTGAACAACCACTTGCTCACCATGCATTTATTACCAATCGGACAGGAAATGATGTTTATCCCAGGGCTTGGTCATCACCATCCGTCTCACATGGATCAGTACCTGCTACAACATTAGATTCTCATAGAGTTGGAACCTTGGAATCTCTTGTCCCTACTGGTGTTCTAAATCCTCTTATAACAGATGCTATTTCTCCTTCCCTTGGCCAATCCAGTCTTCAAGTCAATCAACCAGTTTCCACTTATCAGAATGTATCTCATATTAGACAGCTAGTAGATAACATGCAAATGCTACAGTCACAGTTCGGGAATCCCATTGTCAGCAGTGAAACTGAGAGGCAGCTTATAACTAGACAAGTCAATAGAGACCCTGTAGCCATTCAGGCATTTGCTGGACTGAATCAGGCTTCCAGCTCGTCTGGAATTACAACCATCGGTGGTGACACAGCAGTGCGGCATGTGTCAAGGGCTGAAGACATAGTTCCTTTACAACAACATCACTCAGTTATCGAGGTCCTATTTCTTTTGAGTATATCTATTCTATATTTCTGCCATCTATCAATTTATCTTAGGTTAGAGTGCTATTTTGATTTACTCTCATCGTATCACCACAAAACAGTTATTAACTACTATAATAATTTTATAAATGTGCTGAGGGTTTTAGGAACTCATGTTTTCGTTACTCATGTGTAAACTGTCCAGTGTATATAGGTCATGCTTTTTTTTTTATTCATATCTGTGGCCAGTTTATGCAAGTGATTTGAATAGTTTAATTGTCATGTGGCCTAATGGCTAGGAAATTTCTGTCACGTTTACACATGATGCTTAAAGAAGAAAAATTGAAATATACTCGACTACTCAAGCGGCATGCTCCTCTCAAACAGGAAATTTAGAGAAGCGCAGACAGGCCAAGGTTCACACTATCACTACTGATATGTATCGGCCGTTTCAGATCGGAAAATGAGGTACACGATCCGATATTGGCATTGGGCACACAAAGATGTAATTGGCCGGATTTTGGCGAGAAACGGCTGAAATTTGAGCGAAAATCCGGCCGGTACCTATAGGTAGCAGCCAATACGGGCTGAAATCCGGCTGGTACCGGCTGGTAATAGCTGATACCGATCAAAATCCGGTGGATACCGGATGGTACCAGATGATACACACCAAAATCATTCTTAAAAAAAATGAAAAATAAAGAAAGAAGAGAAGATGAGAGGAGAGAAGAGAGGGGTGTCTACCTTGCTCCTGTAGCAACAACAACACTGAGAGAAGATATTACCATTTTCTTTATCTTTTTCATCTAATCCTCTTTGATTTCTTTTTTCTTTTACTAGTTGTAGCTGCCAGGGACGGAAGCAGAACCGTCCTCTTTTTAAACCTTAATGGAAGTGGGCCACTTTCACAATCACACTTCCTATTCTTTAATGACATGAGGCTATATATATCCTTGGTATTGTCTTGTCATTAAAGTTTAAGAAAAATAATTAATGCCTTACGTGAATACCTACTTTGTATCACCAAAGAATGTCAGTAAAAACTCCTTGTTTGTACATAAAATTAGACTGTAATATATCCTTGATTTAAAAATTAAATTAGATTGTAAACCTAGGTGGGTTAGATTTTAAATCACAAATGAGATAAGACAAATTTTTAATTAGACTAGATCAGATCACATTTATAGCTTAATTTAAAGTTTAACCTAATCTAATTGAACAATCTAATATAATCCATAATTTAAATTCAGTATAATTTAATAAATGTAGAAGATTCTACTTTGATCTAAATAATCTATTAATTAAATTGAACCGAGTTTGAGATTTGCTTCATCTAAAACCAAATCCTTGATTTATATTCAATCTCAACTTAAATTCGAAGTTCAATCTAATTCAGGATTTAAGTTTAATCAAATTTAATTTAATCTTGCTTATGTACTATAATTTAATTTAATTAGATAAGATTATATATTAATTTACAAATTAGATACCGATACTCATAAAGAAGGTCTGCACCTTGAGACAAATACCATTCTAGTTCTTGCATCGTATCATTCTTTTCACCATTTCACCATTTTCCTTTTTGTACTTTCTAGGCAATTTTTATTGTATTTCCTGCAAGAATTTTATAATCGTACAAAAAGTAACTGATCGTCTCAATCGACATGTTTTCAGCTTACGATTGGGCTAAATGGGCTATATTTTATTGAGTTCTTGAGTACATATATATAGAGAAGGGAAACCTCATGTCAGTCTAACCAATGTGGGACTAACTAAGCTACATAAACCCACACACTAACAACTCTAACACCGCCACAAGCTGGAGATGTGAAACATATCAAGCTTGTTACATATAGTAGAAGATAAACAAACAACTAGAAAAGCTAAACCTCACAGTAAAAACATCAGCGGAGTCCAGTAGCACAAATCAGTGCACGACCCAAGAGAGTAGCAGTAGAAGAGGCTGGCACACAAGAACACTCGATAGAGACAGTAGTAGTGGTCGACGCACGAGGACACTCAACAAAGGTGATAGTAAAGGCGGTCTTGATCCTTGATCAAGACCGTATAGTAAATAGATGGTTAGAGATTGATACCGGAATATTTGGTCGATCCTCCCACTCAAGTTGGACATATCAAGCATGTTCAACTTGGATCCAAATGTTTTCTTTTTCTAGAATTTTTGGTGAAGGTAGTTAGGAGAGGAGCACGATGAAGCCATGATCTCAAGTTATCATGATGAATACACAAGATGAACCATCGTCATATACTATGCACCACATAGAAAAGGGAGAGCTTGTCTGTAACATTTTGTTAACATTTTGAAACAAGGAGAAATGTACATGGGAGTTTCCTGATTCAAGGGGGTCCCAGCTTCCATCACCACTAGAGAGTTTATGGCCTTATCCTTTTCCTCATTTATCCTATTCATCAATGACAGATCTCTCCTATGCGCCTCCGTAGTTTTTCAACAAACATCAGGCCGTGTTGGCGGCTATGCTCTTATGGCTTTTCAAGAGACATCTGGTAGAGTTTGCGGTTATGCTCCTTTGTGGCATTTCTACAATTATTTGGTCAGGTTAGCTGCTATGGTGGAGCAGCAACAACGAGAACAGAGTTGGAGATCGTGGAATTGTACTGCTGCGGTAGTAGAGTTGATCGGCTAGAGGAGGTCAACTACAAGGTGGTTGTCATCCAGGGCAGGGAAACTTGCAGTGCAGGAGATACTCGAGTTGGGATGGTGTTGTTGGGGTAGGATTTGGTTGCAGTAGATTGGAGTGGGAAGAATAAGTAGAAGACTAAGGGGAAAAGTTGAGTTGGAAGATGGAAATAGAGTTAGAAATAGGTTAGGGTTTGGTTTGAGAAGGTAGGATTTGTGACTATGGTTAGCTTTTAGAGATTGGGGATTGGGGTGGCTATAGATTTTTTTTAGTTTTTGGTGGAAAGTTTATTTTGATAAGGTAGAGAGCGCCCAAGATAGAACCATGCTATGATACCATGTTGGAAGACTACATTGGGATTAATGTGATATATTTCTTCGAGTGCTTTGACTTCATATATACCGAGAGAAGGGGAACCTTCTTATGCAAGTCTAACCAATCTAGGCCTAAACTAAACTACATGGACCAGCATACTCTTAACAACTTTAACACTGTTGTAGTCTAATTTACTAGACTATGAGAAAAGAGAAACGAGGAGATGAATTCTGTATTTATTAATATCAGCAAGTAATCATAGAATGTGTATAATGTTAGTTTTATATACAAAATCATAGTTGGGAACAACTGATAACATGTAGGTCTATTTAGATCTCTAAGAGAGAGAAGATCCCTATCTATTGGGCATAATCAACAAGTAGTTATAACTACATCACTCTCCCTTGAGCGTGCACAACTAATAAACAATTTGTATCAGTCTCATGGATGATCAACATCAGTCTTCAGGTAATATTGTAACAGATTAACATTAGTCTTCAAGGACACAATCATCATCAGTCTTCAAGGACACAATCATCATCAGTCTTCAAGTAATAGATTAACATCAGTCTTCAGGGACGATCATTATCAGTCCCCAAAACAAGTGCAACTCGAATAGGAAACTTGAGTTAATAAGTTGCAACAACTTAAAAGGCAAATGTAAAAAATTAGCATCTGTGAAGTTCAAGGTGGTGCATATTGAGGTAAACAAGAGAAATAATGTGAGGTGATTTGATGTCGCGAAGGAGGCCAAGAGGACCTTAGTTTAAGGAACTTCTAGGACCGGGGGTATTTTAAAATGATTTTAGCTAAGGCTGAAAAAAGGATATGCAATTTCTAGTATTGGAGAGGAAATACCCCTTAATGGAGCAGAATGGAAGAAAAGGATTCATGTAGACGATCCTAGACTTCTGGGATGTAGACTATTGATGTACTAAGGAGAAGGAACCAGTAAAGAGATATCATGTGTAAATGAGTATTTACTTCTTTGACTGTATTAGTATTTAGTAGGCACAAGACCATGATATTTGGAAATCAAGAAAATAAGGGAAGGAGCAATTTTCAGTTACATGAAAGATATTGGATCAGCAGAAATTGAATTTGCATCAGCAGAAGATTGAATTTGAGTTGTCGAGCATTGTATTAGGGTTTTTATTCATAAATCCCATCCTACCATCCTACCTTTTTTGTGCTCAGTAAGAGATTAAGTTCGTGTTTTGAGCACTTCTTGTGTGTGTTTTTACTACTGCACTTATGTATAATCATTAGTCTCACATATATATATATATATATATATATATATAGAGAGAGAGAGAGAGAGAGAGAGAGAGAGAGAGGAATGCTCTAAAAGTAGCTGGATGGTTTCATATTGTGAAACCAACCTATTTTACAACCGTTGGATTTGAATTGTAAGGCTAAGATTAAAAGGTGAGAGTATCTACTTAAAAGATACATGTGTAATCTCAGTCTTGCAATCCAAATCCAACGGTTGTAACATAGGTTGGTTCCATAATATAAAACCATCCGGCTGATTTTAGAGCATTCATATATATATATATATATATATATTGAGTTCTAAATAACTCTATTGTGAGAAATTAGTAACTATTTTTTGCAGTGTGCAAATCTATTAAGAAACATACCCATTAATAGAGTTGCGAGGAATTTGAGATAACTATTGCGTGATATCTATATGCTTTTTACTCCTGTTATAGAGTTGTACCTTAGTATTTAAAAAGAAGTTTTAATCTTCTGTTCAGTATTACTTGATGTCTAGATAGAGGAGAAAAGATCTCCATCATAGTTATATCTTTTGCATAGAGTACGAACAGTGCCCCTAATATAAAGAAATAGAAGCTACTATACACAATTTTGTCAACATTGGCATTTAAAGAAGAAGAGCATAATACTTGAATTTAACATTTATTTTGCATATATTTTTAAAATAGATTAATGGGGACCTACTCTATCTCAATGGGCATGTACAAATCTAAATCATCAAGTGATGAGGAACAGTGAAAGAGTAATTACAATACCTGACTCATATATTATCATCAAACGATTTCCTAGTTTGTTGATTTTGCCCGTGCAAATGGACTATCCTCCACTTGCATTGCTTACATATGCTGAAATATTATGAATACATAAATATTATAGGAGATAAATGACTATGTTTGATTTGATGCTATACATAGATTTCTGCTTCTTGTGTTTCCTTGCTGAACTTGGTAATCCTGGAGGGGTAATTTTTTTATTTGTGGCTTGTTCTTATCCTTTCTACCGAATTCGTCAGAAAATTTCTTTTTCTCGTAGATAAGTCAAATATATATTCCCTATAATTATTTTTCTGGCAAACATTGATATATTTAATCATTTTTGGCATCAATATCACATTACTGTTGAGATTTGTTGTCATTATATGCCTTATTTAATTCAATGTAATTTATTTTATCAACTGCTTTATTTTGCTTGCTTCTCTAGTTTAATTTTGTTTCTACATTCCCCATGTAGAATCTGGGTGAAGGCCGGGAGTATCAATTGAACTCAGCATTGCAACAAACAATGGCACCAGACCAGCAAAGACTTGGTTCTTATAGAGCTCCAATGCCAGCAGACCAGCAAAGACTAGGTGGTTATAGAGCTCCAATGCCAGCAGACCAGCAAAGACTAGGTGGATATAGAGCTCCAATGCCACCACCAACATTAGATAATCAGATTCTCCACCACCTGATGCCTAATCTCAGGGGAAGTCAGGCCATGATCCAGTGTACTAATACTCCACTTTCATCTTCTTCCCCTTCAGTGCATATTCAACATGCTTCACAAAATGCTGCTGGTACTGCAGCAGGAAGCTTGATCAGTCAGAATGATCAACTATCGGCTGTACAAAGAGCACAGTTGTCTAGTCTGCGGTCTGTATATCCAAGTCAATTTTTACCAGGATCCTCTATCGCAATGATGACAGATAGTTCTAGAATAATGGGAGTTGAGCAGTTTCACAACATGCCTGGGGTACCTATGGAAACATCAAGAGGTGAAGGATTACCAGAATTGCCGTCAGACCAGAATTGGCAGCCAACAGGAAGGATGCGGGGAAGTCTAACAGGTCATGATTACTCTGCTGCCCTTCATCGCTACATTCACCCATCCCAACAATTGCCTGCAAGGCCATCTACGTCTGAACAGCTTCCCGTGCCCCATTTCCAGCAGGTTCGCCATAGGTTTAATCATCTGCACAACTAAAGATGCATTTCAGTTTTCAGAGAGCCATTTTGACACGTTATCAGTAATGGTAGGAGATGCACAAACTTACTGCACAGTGAAGAACAGTGACAATACATGTATATGGCGCTAACCATGATCCTATTGTCAATTTTTTTACTTGTGATGGTGTTGGTCCATTAGGTGACTGCACACAAGCTGTTACCCTTTTTTTTGTCAATTTTGTGGCGGTTGCGTGAATTAGAAGAGGTTTTACAGTCATGGAAATAGTAATTTTTGTATAAGTGGTTTCGTTGTATGCACAGGGAAACATAGAACTTTAAGTTGTGTTGTTTTGTCGTGACAAATAGCATGAGTTGATATATTTTGTCCTGTGAGTTGTTTCTTTTGTTTCAATATGTAAAATGACAATTGTATTGGAGTTTTTTAATTTTTCTTGATGCAAGTATGTTGCCTGCTTAATTTTGCTCATGATTGAAGCTCCCTTCCCACTTGCAGTGATGGTTAATTGTCATGTCCCAAAGGAACTTCTAGTTGTATTTATACTCATTAATCTTTGTTACTATTTTTGGCCAAAAACTCAATTGAGACTGAGTTTGAATAAAGTGGTCCTTTAAAACGGCTTTTTATAAGGGCACTGCCAATTTTACTTGGGGCTAGCCCAGGATTGGGGCTAGCCCACTATAGAGCAAACTTTACTCATACTAGCCCAAGTTTTTACTTGGGGCTAGCCCAGCATTTGAAAACATCCCTTGGTCTCATTCTCGAAATCTAGCTCCCCCCGACCGGTGCTTTCCCCCCTCCCGCCGACCCCCTCCTGCCGGCCGTTCTCCGTTGTCCTCCTCCTCCTTGTCGATGGCTCCCAAAGTCTCGAAAGTACCAAGGTAGAAATCATCATTCTCCTTGTGCTATTGTATTTGAAACATTGTCCAAAATTTTTAAGAAATCCTCTTGCATGTTGAAAAATTTTGAGTTATTTTCTTTCAAATGAGGGCATACTAGTCCTTGGCGGAGTCTAGGATGTAGTTTAGACATAGAAGTCGTTTGGAACATGAATTTAGGGCGTAGAATGTCGAGACTGCTCGACATTGTCGAGCAGTATCGAGCGGGACTGTAGAATTTTCTACAGTCCCATATAGATTTAGGACTGTAGGAAATTCGACAGTCCTATATATATATAGGACTGTCGAATTTCCTACAGTCCTAAATCTATATGGGACTGTAGGAAATTCTACAGTCCTAAAAGATTAGGACTGTTGAAAAAGCTGCAGTCCTGTATACTTACAGGACTGTAGAAATGGCTACAGTCCTGAAAAAAATTCAATTATTATGTGCAAAAATATAAATTAATTTATGTCTGTATATATTAATTTTTGTCTTATAGTCATGCCCCTGGAAAGGACACTGTGGATGAAGAAATGAGAAGACGTCCTACTGCGTCGATGCGTAAGGAACGCACAGTTTCGCAATGCGTGACTATCCGCGAGGCCGAGGCACGCCCTGAAGTGAGGAAACGTCCATTGACGAAGAAGATTGCCACAAAGAGACGTGCTCCTCCTAGTTCTTCCGGCTCTTCTTCCTCCTCCGATGAGGACATGCCAAATGTTCCAAATCGGCCTACTGATGGTTCAGGACCTTCTCAGCCTGCAGATAGTCCTGT
Source organism: Iris macrosiphon (assembly GCA_036927795.1). Lineage (NCBI taxonomy): Eukaryota > Viridiplantae > Streptophyta > Magnoliopsida > Asparagales > Iridaceae > Iris > Iris macrosiphon. The sequence continues at coordinate 33,570,381 of JAYESA010000013.1, read as the reverse complement.
CGCGAGTCTTCCACAAAGTCTCGGAAACCGGCCTACTGATGGTTCGGGACCTTCTGAGCAGGCAGATAGTCGAGTCGACACTCGTCCAAACGGTTGCTCTATGTTACCGTCGATCGAAAACCATATTGCATACCAAATATGGAACAATCCGGTAAGTACATTACGTTATGATAAATTTATATATAGTTGTAAGTTCGAAGTTTATTTTACATGGAGGTTTAATTTCATCCGATTGTTGACTTTTCAGGAGAGTGGTCGTTTGTTGACGGTGATCAACCATGGCAAAAAATGCAATACATGGAGGTATGCATTATTGGGAGATGAGGTGAAGGCAAAAATCAGTCCCACCGGTCTACAATATTTGGGTAGCTACTCATATACGACGGTGGATAATGCACTGATTTCAGCATTTGTAGAACGGTGGCATCCAGAGACCAACACTTTCCATCTACCCAATGGGGAGTTGACGATTACCCTTGATGACGTCCATCAAATATTGGGACTTAGGGTTGATGGTCGTCCCATGCAGAATCATACTTTTGATGACTCGAGCATCGACTATTACGACAATATTGTGGATCATGTATCAGGGTGTCTGGGAGTTGATTCCACTAGTTTTACTAGTCTTCGAGAATTCAAGAAGTCCTATGGACTTCCTCTAAAATATTTGGAGGAGATATTCGCTGAGCCGGCCCCCGAAATTGATAATAGCGATAATGTGGCCCGCGGATATATGCAGTTCATCTTAGGGGCTGTCGGCATTACCGATAAGTCCGGAACGTCCATAAATGCCAAATATCTCATCGATATGGACAACATTGAAACGGTGGACGAAATTTCTTGGGGAAGCGGTATACTGGCATACCTTTACCGCGAGCTTGGTGCGGCATCCCGTGTGGGTTCGAAGACAATTTCCGGATGCCAGACTCTACTCCATGTATACATATATCTTTGTCAACTTGTTTACATAAATTAAAATTGTGTTGTTTATTTTTGGACTAATATATTTTCGGTAACGTGAAGGCATGGATATACGAGCACTTTCCAACCCTGCAGCGGGCGAAGCTGAGCCAAGGGTATGATGAGAACCTTCCTAGAATGTGCCGCTGGAAGCCGACTAAAGAAGATGCCAAACGTTCTCACACGTTGGCCGCTCTACGGCATGCACTCGAAGATATGACGACAGAAGAGGTGAATATAGACCTAATTTTGTACTTAATTGGTATTAATTTACTACGTTATGCTAAATGACATTATGTTAAATTTTATGTGGTGCAGATTGTATGGGATCCATACCGTGATTTGCGACAGACTACCCGTCCGTTGCAACCAGTCGCCTTATATCATGGTGTTATCAGTTGTCATGAAATCAATGAGGCTTATATGCCGGATAGAGTGCTACGTCAGTTTGGCTACGTCCAAACTGTCCCAAGGCGAACTTTGCAAATGATAACTCCTCCGCGCGGTACAAAACCGCTCAACTATATACCTGCACATTTCAACTAGGTATCGCACTTATTCACCGAGTGGCAACGCCACGTCATTAGAGATACCGACCGGCTAGCAGCAGTCAATATGGCAGAGTGCAGCGACGACTACCTTGCCTACTACGCCGGTGTCGGACTACCGACCTTGTTCCAACGCGGAGGGGATATTGTGCGTGTACCGTCAGATCTTCCTCCCAAATCGGTCTTATATACGGCACTGGTTAAGATGGTGAGCCTACTTGTAGAGTTTAAGTTTGATATTTGTAATTGTGGCTAACAATTATTTTCATTTTTCATGAATAGGCAAGGAAAGTTAAGAAGTTGGGAAGAAGCCTCGTCAGTTGCCAGGGTTCCAATTTTATGACAATCAATGACGAACTACAAAATATCGACAACGCTGAAGAATATCCTTTCTTGGATACTAGAGAGCAACGCACGAAGAGGCGCCATGACGTTTGAACAATCATTTTTAGTTGTGTCAAAATTAGAGCTGTAAACGTTGTAAAAGTTTGATTGAATATGACTTTTGACGATATTGAGGATTTGAGTTGTAAAACTTTAAATTATATTCTTGCCTACTTGTGACACTTTGAGTTAATTTTGGCATGTTGTGACACTATGAGTTAATTTTGCCTTTTTGTTACTATTTTGATCTGTATACTGTGCATATTGGTCAGTGGATTAAACTTTATATTCAATCCTTGTTTACACTAGGACTGTCCAAAATTGACAGTGAGTAAACTTTAGGACTGTCACAATTTTGGCAGTCCTAGTTTACACTAGGACTGTCAAAATTGTGACAGTCCTAAAGTTATATAAATGACAGTGGGTAAACTTTAGGACTGTCACAATTTTGACAGTCCTAGTTTACACTAGGACTGTCAAAATTGTGACAGTCCTAAAGTTATATATATGTCAAAATTGACAGTGGGTAAACTTTTGGACTGTCACAATTTTGACAGTCCTAGTTTACACTAGGACTGTCAAAATTGTGACAGTCCAAAAGTTATATATATGTCAAAATTTACAGTGTGTAAATTTTGGGACTGTCACAATTTTGACAGTCCTAGTTTACACTAGGACTGTCAAAATTGTGACAGTCCAAAAGTTATATATATGTCAAAATTGACAGTGAGTAAACTTTTGGACTGTCACAATTTTGACAGTCCTAGTTTACACTAGGACTGTCAAAATTGTGACAGTCCTGGTATCCTGACAGTTTCCCATAATGACAGACCTAAGTTATTAGTAGAAATGCGCAATATACAATCAAAATCTTCATAACTCTTTTCATTACACAACATACAACATACAACATATGGTTCAATATACACTTAAACAAACATGGATGAACACATTATACATTTTCACTTGGGCCAGTATCAATCAATTAAAATATCAAAGTAGTCGTCCGACATGATTTTTGGATCCTCCATCTTCATCATCTTCTTATAGGCCGCCATTGCATCCATGTAGGGTGTCGTCCATGCGATCGCTTCCTCAGGTGCGTGTTTATACCAAAGCGTAGATGGTGGCGGAATAGGAGAATGAGCGATCAACCTTGGGATGACGAAGTGTTGTCCAACAAGCCCAATGCAACATAGATTGGATACTCGGTGTTCGGCCGGGGGGGCACACATTGGAAAGAAAGTATTGTTAATACCATGTGAGATAATTACAATAGGTAACTTATACCTATTAGAGAAGACGTAAGCAGCAGGCGGGACATCCATGTAATGCTCTGGTCCGGTAACTGTTTCCGTACAAGGTATGCCTGCCAACAAATCTTCAACAATTTTTTCTCCAAGTATCTGGCTATAGAAGGCTAGCCGCGACTCCAACTCCTCGTACAGCTCTGCCCTAACCTGTCGCCATCCTGCTTCCACTGAATAGCCTAGTTGTCTTGCTAGTGCATGGTATCCACAGTGGCCATCCGCAGGAACATCATCAATAGACCAAATGAAGTTCCGTATCTCAGGTAGGAATTTTTCAATGTATAGACTATAAGAAACAGAAATGTTTTTAACCCCCTCCGCCGTGCCTGCATCTATCGTTTTCTGTTTCTTCCCCCTTTGAATAGTTAGCTTAGGAGTTCGAACAACGGACTTTGCCTCCAAACTGCATTCGATATGAACAACCGCAAACCTCGGGATCATAACCCACCGACTTCGACCTACGAATCTCCTCAAACAATAACCCCAAGGCCTTGTGAGATACCACATGGGTTAAACCATCCAAGAGGTGTTCTTGCTTGTATTCATGCTTTGCAATATTGAGGCTCATCTCAAATGATCCTACAATATCGTTCACCGTGGCAATAGTCATTGTCACGCCCCAGTCCCAAAATACCGAGGGATTGGATGCGTGATTATGGCCAGCAGCATGCACCGATGGACAAACCCAATTTAATGGATCCATCGGGCATACTTAAGCTGTATATAAGGTCTATAACAACAAGTCAGAACTAATCTCATCCACAGAAAAGAATATAAAATCAATAGCAATAAGGAAAGTAAATTAAACATCCAGTCTCAGCAAAGTATTCGGGAAACAACCCGATATAAAGTCTGGTACAATGATCTCATAAACAGAAATTAAAGAGTTTAATTAAACAGGAAATAACGACTGAGCATGGCGAAGCAATGGTTCAGGAGAAGTCCTCAGCGATCACCTCGTCCTCAGCTACGGGTACTGTTCCGTGAAGAGCACCTGTTCCGTAGACCTCTGGATAAACCTCGTCTGCAAATCCTGGGGACATAATCCGGATCCAGGTCCTCAGGGGACATAGCAAGGTACAAGAAAGCACAAGCCAAAATAAATGCAGTAAAATAGTTAATGAAACAATAGGGTCAACTATATATCCATCTATGTGAAATGCAAGTTGAGAGCATCACTAAAACTTAGGCTGATACCACTACAAGCTCTGTGTCTGGGAGCCGGTAGCAGCTATACTATGTATTTTACTATGTGTTTACTATGAATTATATTTATATGATCAGCCTGAAGCCTGTGTGTCTCTCCCCACCCAATGTAATCATACATATCATGTCCACAATGCCTCATGTCCACTTCACGTATGATTATATCTAATGCAGTAAGTCATACTATGTCTATGAACATAATGTCTAGGAATGTAATGTCTAAGTCATAAATCCTGGAACCTACACAGAATCACCTTGAATATTTCAGGAAGATTCTGTCTCATGCTCTGTGTCAGGTGTCCTGGGTAATAAGTACTTGATAGGGCAAGTACAAGAATATAAATGTCACGATATCCATCTATAAATGACATTGCCCAACCCCGCGTACGGTGTTGGCACCCGACTATGATCGGACACTAAGCAAGTCACACGGCCCTAGGGTTGAGCAAGTACAACAATCACAAGAAAAATAATCTAGAGAAAATGAATCATTAAACTGCATTTATGGCAAGGTACACTTGCCTGGGTTTTCAGCTCCAATTGTCGCTCTGGTTACAGCTGGATTTGCAGGCAGTACTCCGGCTGCTGAAACAAATATCACCATCAGGTCCAGAAAATATTAATCAGCTAAAAACGCCTGTCCTTGAGTCCAATTTGGAGACAAGGGCAAAAAGGCAGTTTCGGGTCAAAACGGGGTCCAAATGTGGGCCCGCTTGCACCGAAAAATGCATCAGGGTCAAAGGTCTCCAAATCAGTCCAACTTAGTGTCAACAGGTCAGGAACATCGATACGAACCCAACGGAACTTCCAGAATTGGATTCCGATGAGCCGTTCTCAAAATCGCCCGTCAGGTGGAGCCTGTGGGGCCCACGACACACGATTTTCCAACGTTCTCAGAATCGAACCAAACTTGACCCACAGGACCAGCGTATTGCTACGAGTCCAATGACGCAAGTTTCGTCTCGATCTGACGTAAATACACTAAGTTACAGCTAAATACAGAAAAGTCGAATACGGGGTGTTGTCCGCGGATACATACTGATTTCGGTGTGCACGCACATCCGAATCAGCTTCTGCGAAAGCTCGCACGTCCGTATCTACGATGCTCACGTGTCGGTAAAGACTGCACGTGACCAAGTCGTCCTGTTTGGCGGGGCGTACTCGATTCCGGGGTGAAACAGGGCTTAGTTTTTCCTGTTTTTGGATCGCGGTGTGCGATCACCACAGGACGCGATGCCCCGAACGGGTTGCACGGGCACCGAGAGGGTCTTACAGGCTACGCGAAGAAATTTACGGAATATGAAACAGAACTACGGTTCAAAAGTTATGGGTACCTGAACTTGTCCGAAAAATCCGAGTTTCCTCGTGTCAGACTCGTGTCCGACACACCTAGGGTTAGGGTTTACTGTGTCCTGCCTGAGGATCTTGTGTCCGAGTCCTCACTGTGTCCGCCGAAGGAGGGTGGCAGCAGCTCGGGAAGGTCGTCGGCGAGCTCGGGGGTCCAGGGCAGAGACGTGCTCTGGTCGGCCGGAGGGTGTCGGCTAAGGAGCGGGCTGGGGAGACCGTGGCGGAGGCGGGTTCTGCTCGAGAGGGGTCGGTTGCTGGGCTGGGCTCGCTCGGCGCCTGAGGTGGGTCGGCCGGGCCAGAGGGGAGGAGTCTGGGCCTAGGCGGCGGTGCTGCGGGTTGAGGGCGGGAACAGGTTGCCGGAGAAGACGCCGGAGGAGAGGAATAGGGGGAGGCGGCTTAGGGCTTCTTATAGGGTGGAGCGGGAGCTGTTGGGGCGGCCGGTGGAGGGAGATGAAGGGGAAACGGCCGGCGGCAACGGTTTCGGGTAGCCGGAGCGGCAGGGTCGGCTGCGGGTAGAGGAGGCGAGGCGGCGGGCTGCCGGAGCGGCGTCGGTTTGGAAGAGGGAAAGAATTTTGGGTTTCGGGCGGGTCCGGGTCTAAGCGGGTCGGGTCTGACCCGGATCCGACCCGGTAAGGGTTTGGGCCGGTTCGGTTAGACCGGCCGGTCCGGGTCGGTTTAATCTCTGGGTTTGGTTTGGTTTAAATTAATTTGGTTTAATTAATCTAGTTAAATTAATTAATAGTTTTAATGCTTTAAAAATTCTTCCGGGATCCAATAAATTTCCAGAAAATTACCCCATGTCCGGTTTTTAATTTTACACTAGAAAATATAATCTTCATCACATTTTAATATTATTTAATAATATTTAAAAATCCTTTAATAATTAAAGAACCTGATTTTAATTACAGAAAATTCCAAGAAAATTCCAGAAAATTAAGAAAAATCCAAATTTATAAATTTATTGAAAAATCAGGGGGATTACAATCTACCCCCCTTAAGAGGATTGCGTCCTCGCAATCAAAGAATAACCGGTCAATAGAGATGACACGGCTGCAAAATTTATTTGAATCAGAAAATCAAGATTGAGAGTGACACCTAGGAAAAATTATTTCCCCAAGCATTTATGTAATTTCCCAAATGTGGGAAATCTAGAAGATTACAGTTTTAGAAAACCAGTTTTATTCTTTAAAAAAAACTTATCTGTTTAACATTTATAAAATATTCTAAGTTATTTAGCAAATTCAAAAATTTATCAGGTTAACACTAGGTTATCAATCATCAAGTTAAAATGATCAGGTTAAGTCTGGGGTCACGAACCAGCAGGCACGAATTATAGCAAATCTAGAAACGAAAAAACTATAAAAACTTACGCGCATTAGCCACTCCTTGGTTCTGCGCGTCTTCCAAAGTCATCGCGAAGGCTTGTCCGCATCCTGGTGGATTCCTCTGTTGCTGCTGCTGCTGCTGGGCTTGTTGGAAAAGTGCTGCTTGTGGTGCCAATGGTGGCCTTGGTTGATTCCCTCCTGGTGCTGGTAGAGCTTGTTGGTTTGCTCTTGGTGCTCCTCCTCGATGATAAGGACAATCCTTGGCTAAGTGTTGATTGGTTCCGCAAATCAAGCATAATCCCAACTTGCGTCTGCAGTCCTTCTCAGTATGGCCTACCTTGCCACAGTATTGACATGTAGGTAATGTCTGCGGAGAGGCTCTGGGTGGCTGGTGTATATGAGACCTCTTTGCAGTTTCTTCTTGTGGTGCTTTGGCTGTTGCTGATGGGGTAGGCCGCTTTAGACTGGTTTCTCTCCTGGTGACGCGCTCCATGCGTCGGGCTGCAGCAAGGACGTCCGAGTACGAAGTGGGTGCGACAGATCCAATTAGTTTCTGTAGCTCGATGTTGAGTCCGTCGAAAAACTTCTCGGCCTTCTCTACTTTTGTCGGGATCAAGGTAGGTGCGAAGCGACTCAGACGAATGAACTCGGCATTGTATTCTTCCACCGTCATAGCTTCCTGGGTGAGGCGGTTGAACTTGTCCCTCAGTTCTGATCGAGCGATGGCCGGAATGTACATCTCTTGAAAGAGTCTGGAGAACTCTTCCCAAGTGACTCGGTCTGGTCCGAGCCTGGTCTCTTCAGATATCCACCAGTGATGGGCATTGTCCGTCAACTGCATTCTGACGGCGGTCATCCAACGTTCCCTTGGTAGTTCAGCTGCTTCCAACTGGTGTTGTTTGTTGGTGAGCCACTCAAGAACTTCGGTTGGTTCTTCTTTGCCCGAAAAGGTACGGGGCTTGAGTTGACGGAAATCAGTGATAGATCCCGTCGCTGGTCGCCTAGCTTGTGGGTTCACTTGCTCCAATGCGTTTACTAGGCTGATTCTTAGGTACTCTGCCTCCTGACGATGTGCCTCCTGTTGAACTTGTTGTTGAGCTTGCATCATAGCATAAAACATCTGGAACATTTGCTGCCCGTCCATTGCTTGCCCTGGTGGAAAGACAGGCATCTGAGGAGTGAACTGGGGCGGAGGTGGAATATCATCACGCCGAAATCTAGAAGATTGCGGATCTGCTTGTCTGCTTCGGTGAGTAGAGGGATCTCCACTCAATAGCGTCACTTCATCTTCTCCGTAGGTGGCTTCAGCACCTATTGGTGTTCTTGCTGGAGTTCCGTCATTTTCTTGTGAATCCATTTCTCTGCATCAACAATAAACTATAAGAGGCGCACAGGAATCAAGGCAAGATGCAAGTCACAAATTAGTTTGAATACGATACAGATATCAAAAACGATTCAAGCAAGTGGATGAGATCCTAAAAACTTTATCCTATTCTTATTGCAGGCCTGTTCGGTCCCTAAGTTGAAACCGAACAATTTTAGTCGTTGACCTGCATGGGCCACCACAAAAACTATGTCACGCCCCAGTCCCAAAATACCGAGGGATTGGATGCGTGATTATGGCCAGCAGCATGCACCGATGGACAAACCCAATTTAATGGATCCATCGGGCATACTTAAGCTGTATATAAGGTCTATAACAACAAGTCAGAACTAATCTCATCCACAGAAAAGAATATAAAATCAATAGCAATAAGGAAAGTAAATTAAACATCCAGTCTCAGCAAAGTATTCGGGAAACAACCCGATATAAAGTCTGGTACAATGATCTCATAAACAGAAATTAAAGAGTTTAATTAAACAGAAAATAACGACTGAGCATGGCGAAGCAATGGTTCAGGAGAAGTCCTCAGCGATCACCTCGTCCTCAGCTACGGGTACTGTTCCGTGAAGAGCACCTGTTCCGTAGACCTCTGGATAAACCTCGTCTGCAAATCCTGGGGACATAATCCGGATCCAGGTCCTCAGGGGACATAGCAAGGTACAAGAAAGCACAAGCCAAAATAAATGCAGTAAAATAGTTAATGAAACAATAGGGTCAACTATATATCCATCTATGTGAAATGCAAGTTGAGAGCATCACTAAAACTTAGGCTGATACCACTACAAGCTCTGTATCTGGGAGCCGGTAGCAGCTATACTATGTATTTTACTATGTGTTTACTATGAATTATATTTATATGATCAGCCTGAAGCCTGTGTGTCTCTCCCCACCCAATGTAATCATACATATCATGTCCACAATGCCTCATGTCCACTTCACGTATGATTATATCTAATGCAGTAAGTCATACTATGTCTATGAACATAATGTCTAGGAATGTAATGTCTAAGTCATAAATCCTGGAACCTACACAGAATCACCTTGAATATTTCAGGAAGATTCTGTCTCATGCTCTGTGTCAGGTGTCCTGGGTAATAAGTACTTGATAGGGCAAGTACAAGAATATAAATGTCACGATATCCATCTATAAATGATATTGCCCAACCCCGCGTACGGTGTTGGCACCTGACTATGATCGGACACTAAGCAAGTCACACGGCCCTAGGGTTGAGCAAGTACAACAATCACAAGAAAAATAATCTAGAGAAAATGAATCATTAAACTGCATTTATGGCAAGGTACACTTGCCTGGGTTTTCAGCTCCAATTGTCGCTCTGGTTACAGCTGGATTTGCAGGCAGTACTCCGGCTGCTGAAACAAACATCACCATCAGGTCCAGAAAATATTAATCAGCTAGGAACGCCTGTCCTTGAGTCCAATTTGGAGACAAGGGCAAAAAGGCAGTTTCGGGTCAAAATGGGGTCCAAATGTGGGCCCGCTTGCACCGAAAAACGTATCAGGGTCAAAGGTCTCCAAATCAGTCCAACTTAGTGTCAACAGGTCAGGAACATCGATACGAACCCAACGGAACTTCCAGAATTGGATTCCGATGAGCCGTTCTCAAAATCGCCCGTCAGGTGGAGCCTGTGGGGCCCACGACACACGATTTTCCAACGTTCTCAGAATCGAACCAAACTTGACCCACAGGACCAGCGTATTGCTACGAGTCCAATGGCGCAAGTTTCGTCTCGATCTGACGTAAATACACTAAGTTACAGCTAAATACAGAAAAGTCGGATACGGGGTGTTGTCCGCGGATACGCACTGATTTCGGTGTGCACGCACATCCGAATCAGCTTCTGCGAAAGCCCGCACGTCCGTATCTACGATGCTCACGTGTCGGTGAAGACTGCACGTGACCAAGTCGTCCCGTTTGGCGGGGCATACTCGATTCCGGGGTGAAACAAGGCTTAGTTTTTCCTGTTTTTGGATCGCGGTGTGCGATCACCACAGGACGCGATGCCCCGAACGGGTTGCACGGGCACCGAGAGGGTCTTACAGGCTACGCGAAGAAATTTACGGAATATGAAACAGAACTACGGTTCAAAAGTTATGGGTACCTGAACTTGTCCGAAAAATCCGAGTTTCCTCGTGTCAGACTCGTGTCCGACACACCTAGGGTTAGGGTTTACTGTGTCCTGCCTGAGGATCTTGTGTCCGAGTCCTCACTGTGTCCGCCGGAGGAGGGTGGCAGCAGCTCGGGAAGGTCGTCGGCGAGCTCGGGGGTCCAGGGCAGAGACGTGCTCTGGTCGGCCGGAGGGTGTCGGCTAAGGAGCGGGCTGGGGAGACCGTGGCGGAGGCGGGTTCTGCTCGAGAGGGGTCGGTTGCTGGGCTGGGCTCGCTCGGCGCCTGAGGTGGGTCGGCCGGGCCAGAGGGGAGGAGTCTGGGCCTAGGCGGCGGTGCTGCGGGTTGAGGGCGGGAACAGGTTGCAGGAGAAGACGCCGGAGGAGAGGAATAGGGGGAGGCGGCTTAGGGCTTCTTATAGGGTGGAGCGGGAGCTGTTGGGGCGGCCGGTGGAGGGAGATGAAGGGGAAACGGCCGGCGGCAGCGGTTTCGGGTAGCCGGAGCGGCAGGGTCGGCTGCGGGTAGAGGAGGCGAGGCGGCGGGCTGCCGGAGCGGCGTCGGTTTGGAAGAGGGAAAGAATTTTGGGTTTCGGGCGGGTCCGGGTCTAAGCGGGTCGGGTCTGACCCGGATCCGACCCGGTAAGGGTTTGGGCCGGTTCGGTTAGACCGGCCGGTCCGGGTCGGTTTAATCTCTGGGTTTGGTTTGGTTTAAATTAATTTGGTTTAATTAATCTAGTTAAATTAATTAATAGTTTTAATGCTTTAAAAATTCTTCCGGGATCCAATAAATTCCCAAAAAATTATCCCATGTCCGGTTTTTAATTTTACACTAGAAAATATAATCTTCATCACATTTTAATATTATTTAATAACATTTAAAAATTCTTTAATAATTAAAGAACCTGATTTTAATTACAGAAAATTTCAAAAAAATTCTAGAAAATTAAGAAAAATCCAAATTTATAAATTTATTGAAAAATCAGGGGGATTACAGTCATCAAATGAATCGATTGCCAAACAGAGACAAAATTACCGACCGATGAGCGTAGATATCTTTTTAAACATGAGTGTGCCCCTTCGACCCGGTTCGTAGTGATAGTGCCATAATGCTTCACCATGTTGGTCCATGCTAACACGAATTGCTCTTTATGTGGTCCTAGGCAAGTATCTTTGATATAAGATATGCATGTCGGGTGACTTGGCTCCCACTTTTGTTGGAACATGTACCATGCTGCCTCGTAACTGTCTGTAGTACTTGCTCGCCATACAAGACTCCAATCACTGTAGAATTCTTCGAAGCGAAGCATGTCAATGTTACCGTCCACTGTTTCAAATTTTTTCTTGCATTGAGCATGGATATTTCTATTTATATGCCAGGTGCATAGTAGTCTATGCGCATGAGGAAATACAATATCTATAGCATTTATCAACGCATATTCTCTGTCAGTAACAAAAACAGACGGCTCTTTGTAACCTGTGTAAAGGGATTGTAGTTTCCTCAACGCCCATGTGTAATCCTCTACTGTCTCACTCTTCATAAAACAAAAAGCGACTGTAAATGTTTTTCCCGTAGACGTAAACCCGACAACATGAAAAAGAGGCATCTTGAACTTGTTGGTCTTATATGTACAATCAAGGACCAACACGTCTGCGAAGGACCGAGCCATATGTGTGCAATCAGGATGAGCCCAAAACAATGAAAGGAGTTCATCACTTTGTGGATGTCTTCTATGGTACTCCACGTAGTGATGCTCGCCAAGCAACTTCAATACTTGCTGCATCGCCATTCTTCCTTTCATACTATTGCATTTCGCTCTGGCCAAACTATTATAGATCGTCCTCATGGTAGACTTGTTCCCATCTTGTTTTTGTCGCACAGCAGAATAAATTTGTTTCGGTGCAACTCCTGAAAGGAACAATTCTTCAACCAACTTTTTCTCATCCTCCTTCAACCGTGCCACGTAGGCATGACCCGTAAGTGTCCCTGGAATAGGATGATTGTGTCTTCCATTCTTAACTTCGATTATCCACTTCACATCTTTAACTTTTACAATCAACACCTTCAATGGACAACCACATTTTCTCGTCCCAACATTTTTCTTAGGGATTTCTTTTTCAACAATACCCTTTTTTTATGATGCCTAAACACACCTCCTCTTTCGCATCCAAGCTCAAGATATTTTTGGCCCGGCCGAGATCGGATGGATCTTGCAATGACAATAACTACGTTATGTCGTCTCCCAACTTCTCTGCACCACTCTAATGCTTCTTCATGGCTTGCATATTCAATATCCGTTGAGAAAATATCATCCACATCAACACCAACAGCAGGATGTACCACAATATCTGAACAAGGTTGGTCCTATAACAAATATAAAAAAATATAAAAATTAATAACTTCATATAATTATCAAGGACTGTCACTATTTTGACAGTCCAATTTTTATATAGGACTGTCAAAATTATGACAGTCCTACTTTTAAGTAGGACTGTCGAATTTATGACAGTCCTATATTTATATAGGACTGTGGAATATTTGACAGTCCTATATTTATATAGGACTGTCTAATGTTTACAGTCCTAACTCGTGACTGTCAAATTAGGGTTGTCGTTTTACGTACCGTACGTGCTTCGGAACAACCAACTTGTTCTTCGGAACGTCCGGAGTGCATAATTAATGAATTGGACGATCCGACTTCGTCATCGAACATTTTTTCATGCATTGTTCCTACATTAATCAAAATAAACTAAATCTTTTTCGCACAATTGCAAATCTTATTCAACGTAGCTTGTCGAAGACATACCGGAAGAATATTCCTTGGAGTATCACCAAAGTAAAATACTCCTCCAACCACAACTAGCTATTTCCAAATTTAGGTTTGGGCTTGGTGGAATGAGGGTTTCTTAAGTCTAGGTGGAATGCCAAAAACAGAAACCCATTCCACTTTTATACTTTGGTGTGGGGTAGCCCAAGTGTGGCAAACTTGTAATTTTGGGAAATGGACTGTCAAAATTTTGACAGTCCTAACAATTTTTTAGGACTGTCAAAATTTTGACAGTCCTTCCAAGTGGTAGGACTGTCAGAATTTTGACAGTCCTTCCAAGTGGTAGGACTGTCAAAATTTCGACAGTCCTGATTATAACAGTGGGCTAGCCCAGAGTAACTTTCATGATGGCAAACTTGTAATTTTTTCTACTTTTTCAATGGGCTAGCCCCGAGTAAAATGTGTAGTGCCCTTATAAATTGCCTTTAAAACCCAGTTTTGGCGTTTGGTTGGCATGAGAGTTGCCAACCCTGGCTTCATTAGGCGGAAATTCTCTGTTGCTGCTTTTGGATTTCAACTAGAAACTGGGTGGGGTGTTACAATTACCATCTTCCTCTCCAGCCTTTCTGTACCGGCATTCTCATTGTGAGGTTTTTTTTTTTCCCTTGAATTTCTTCCCGAATTAATAGGTGTCCATACATCAAATATTTGGGGTTATGCACTGGAAATTGCTTTCTGCTTTTGATCTCTTGAAATTTAGAATTTTTATGCGGTAAGACCTTATAATTTATTTTGATTTTGATTTTCAAAGAGGTGTAATCTCCCGGATTACCCCCAAATTTTTAGTCTTATACACTGCAAAAATAATTTCCCCAATATTTTAGGGTTATGATCTCTCGAATTTATGAATTGTTAAAAAATTCAAACTGTGATCTCTCGAATTTGTAGGCTCTGCAATATTTCTTTGAGACCGAGCTTCAGTGTCATTTGGGTATAGAGTTATGTCATCTCGATCTGCTGCTCATCAATATGGCTCTGGAGACCATACTCTGTGACTTGTCAGACCTATTTGCATCCTTCATTTTGGTGTAAATTGTTCATGCATATATTATTAATTACGATGTCAGACCTATGTGCTTGGGTGACTAATTATGAACTTTTTTTTTATGTAATATGTTACTAGTAGATCTTCAAGTTAATATCTAGGGATTAATCTAGCTAACTGCGAATTAGTATCTGTTAGTTGTATTTTTCTGACAAACCTTTATCTTGAATTTCTCGAATTCACATGATCCTAAAATGTTGGCCATCGTCGTCAGTACACTTACGATTACCGTAATTTGCATGATATTAAAATGATTGGTTACAAAGGTGAGATAGTTAGGGATCCATCTCACATTAGAGAGCAATGGGGGATGCATAAATGTATTGTATTTTGTGGGCTGGAGATGAGAATTGTGTATCCTATCTTAAAATGAGATGCTTCATACAAATTGTTTTTTGTGGGTGCACGTTGGGTTTGGATGGAAGAACACTCGTTCACTCCTAGCACTCATTAACTACTATTGCGTTAGTAAATAATTTTTGGGTTGTAATATACTAATTATTATGCTAGAATTTGTATATTTCATATTATTAGTACTTGAATTTTAGATGAATGAGCTTTGATTTGGTAGTAATTCATTTTTTGCAGCACAATTATTACACAATCTTGAGCACTGTTCTAAAATGCGGCCACCTAGGCGTTAGGCGGCTGGTGTCCGTTCGATGCTCGTCTAAGCATTCGCCTAGTCCTCCCAACGTCCGACTATGCATGTTATGGGGTTTTATGTAATTTTTATTATATTTTTTTGAATTTTTTTGAACCGCCTACATCTAGGCAGTAGTCTAGACGGACTAGGCGCTAGGCGGCGGATGCCCGTCCGACTAGCGCCTAGGGCTTTTCACAACCTTGCTCTTGAGTGATACTTCGCTGACCCTAACTTTGAGAATTTTGCTGGATTTTTCGACATTTGCCCTTGTTGCATTGTGCTTTTAGTCCAGTGAGTGTTAACTTTGAGAACACGGCCGAGTCTTT